>QNGE01002260.1:17838-28580 GCA_008508345.1 Paragonimus westermani | reverse complement strand
TTACTTAGCCCCTCTGCCGAAGACATGCAGACCATGCTGAACAAGGTGAGTGACCGGGCTGGTTTGTATGGAATGCACTTCGCACCTTCAAAGTGCAAAGTGCAGCTTCAAGACTGGGCCATTTCCACCCCTACTTTACTGCAGGTAATTCGCTTGAGACTGTGGACAGTTTCACATACTTGGGTAGCACTATCTCGTCAGCCTGTAATATTGCTGATGAGATATCAGCGAGGATAGAAAAGGCACGAGTTGTCTTTTCCAAACTGCGTTATCTGTGGCGTCGAAAAGACGTTCGGTTGTCGCTGAAAGGAAGGGTGTATAACGCCTGTGTGCGTTCCATTTTGCTGTGTGGTTCGGAAACGTGGTCTGTTCACAAGCAAGATATAAACAGGCTTGCTGTGTTCGACTATCAGTGTCTCCGTCAATTGGCCCACATTAAGTGGCCTGATCGCGTGAGCAATGTGGGAGCTCGCCGGCGCGTATTCCGGAACGTACGGGATGCGCGATCAATTGGTCAACTAATTACGTTGCACAGATTGCGATGGTTGGGTCACGTGCTTCGTACGCCAGCTGAGCGTTTACCGTACCGGGCATTGTATACTGAGGCCACCAACAGTTGGGTAAAACCGCGTGGTGGTCAAGCAACAACATGGTCACGAAATATGAAGACCTTGACTGCTCCACTGAGCAAAGTGGGCAGGTATCGCCTGCCTGGATGGGGTCCTCGTGATCACTCAAACCGCTGGTTAGAGACGCTATCGGAGATGGCGATGTGTCGTAGTCAATGTCGTACCTCTATCCATACCATTTCTAGTTCTTCCGCTTAGTCTTCTTTAATGTTTGTTGACCTCCGTTGTAATGTTTCCTTCTAGAATATTCCACGTCATTGTTGAGATGAGCGGCGGCCCGAGCCACAGTATCTTTTGGTCAGGCTCATGGCTGCTATGATGATGATGATCTGTCAAAGGCGAACAGCGTGTAACCACCACGAACGTAAGTACGGACCACTTCACAAACTTTTCCCCTGTTAAGTGTGAATTTTCAATATCCTTTTCCAGTGAACCCCTCGGAAACACATGATAGATCTTTGATTCACCACATTAGACAGACTTTTTGTGGGTTGCCCGAAAGACAAATACAAGCCTTAGAATCGTACGTGTGGAAACCCCGAAATCATCACACATATCGGAAACCGACATACACAAAAATCGACAGGCTTCCACAAAGTACCTCCCTGTAATTAGAAAATACAGCCAGCGCGTAAAATTCTACCCACATACCTGAAGCATAAAGTAATGTGCCTAAGTTAGTAGGTGTCAAATGTTTGATCTCAACAAAGCGCCTCTACACAGCCAACATATACTAGAATCAGACGTACACAAGAGTCAAAAAACAGTTAGACCAGGAGAAAGCGACCCACAGACACAGGTAAGAAGTCTACTAGAATAAACAAAACGACCAGTTCCGTGGCCAAATGTAAGTGTGAATACGTGTAAATCACCTTCAACATTTCATACGGAAAACGTTCGTGAAATATGCGGCCAATTTCCGCACCACCCGACAGACACTGGGTGTCCACGTCAGCCGCGTAACCGTCAATAATACCAATAAATTCTGTCTCGAATGAACGGATCATGCTGTAATCAAAGGATAGAGATTCTTGAGAAGAGAACCGGTAAGTAAGACACCATAAGTTAAACGATGGATGATTGGCACAGTTCAAAAACTCTGGGAAACAGCTGAAAATCAAACGCACCGTCATGTTTACATTATCTGAGGTTGTCCCGAAAGAAACACAGTTGGAACGTGAGAAATAAACAGCCTAGTTCACTTATGAACCGAAAAGCCGATCACAAGTATTAAGACATGCATACCAAACCAAAGAGCGGAACGGTTCATTGGATAAAAATAACTTGAAAGCACTGTTTGCCATCGGAAAATCCGATCTGTAGGTATCGGGTGTGTGGCTGTTGACAAACAGGTCAAGCGCGAGCTGGATAAAACCTGATGGCTCGAACCGAGACAAGGGGATCCGAGCCACAGTCTTCGGAATGGGCGTTGTTGAAGGATCACAGAAGTAGCAAACAACTAGTGAACGTAGACAAGAAGTCTGCCCGTAGATTAGTGGAAAAGGCGTTTAAGTTGGAGCGAACGTCAGTAACCTTTGGGCTGGTCGCATATCATATCATATCATATCATTTATCCACAAGAATGACTCGAAAATTTTTACAACGTATCTCCCTCTTAGCATCAGAACCGTAACGTCATTGACCACCACAACTTTTACACGCAACAACATCATTACCCACCTCAATCCACATACACCAGTTACGACAGGGACAATTAGACGATATTTCATGTAAATCAGTATAAAGCTATATGCGTAAACAAGGATCGGAGTGATGAATCAGTATAGAGCAAACATATCACCTTATGAACAACAGGTTGGGTGCTACTTGGAAAGGACCATATATCCTCAGGTTCAGAAGTTTAAAGCGTCCCCTCAACGCTCTCGTAATACAAACTGAAAGGTGATACTTCCAACGCTGGGAAAAGTCTACCTATGAAAAATAACTAAAACCACTAATGATAAACCACAGAAACCTGATTATAAAGTACAGCTTGGTAAACTAACATTCAGGGCGAGTTATGTTTGTAAGTTGCTTTGAATGCACCCTATTGTTGAGGAGAGTTGGTCGCACATACAATTACTTCCGATCATAGATGGTATTTTACGTTTACATTTCAGGTCGTAAGCTGCTAACATTTACGTTAGGGCGTCAACGTAGGTTAGATCTGTGATTCTGCATGTGTACCGGGATGATGCTTGATAACTTCAATGCTCATAAGTATCGGGAGCAAGCATACACACACCACAGCACTTGCATAATCCACATTAAGACTTCAGCACACGTGAACAACGTCACGATACACTGTCGGAAAACACGTGAAAATCGTGGAAACAAATTCAGCACGTGACAACATAGGTGACACTCTGCCGGCAGATAGGTGACGTCCGGTAAAAGACCATCATAACGTTTGAAGCAAAGTACGAGGTCGATACAAGCTCACACTAAGTAATCACGAGGTTCGACCTTTAAAACTGAGCTCACCGAATGAAATTAACGTGTGCAAGTGAAGGCTGCAGTAAATATACGACGGGCCCAGTTACAACTTGGATTGGTTTTCCGAAACAGAAGCTGAACTTGGTTTCAGCTGCCGAACATATGGCCATCGTAGCACCAACTTAAGGTGTGCCGAACGAGGCAAGAAGATAAACAAAGTCAATCAGTTATACAGAAAAAACGCTCATACACTGGTTATACAGAGGGGTATGAACATGAACTACGTCACCCAGTGTTTCTGACCAAAGAAGGGGGTCTGCACTGTTTTACACAGACCAAACTTGTCCTGTCTATTCTTCGCCTAAAGCGTAACCATTTGGGAACATAACGATCGGAATAATCGAAAATAGCTTGGCACGAGAGCACATATGACAATCGAAGGCGAAAAGGTCTGAGACTTTGCTATGCCAACATTTACCAATAAACATTTCACGAGTAACTACAGTATGCCTAGTCCACTAATTGCAGTGAACTGATCCTAAATTCAGAACAATAGCGAAAAAATTTTGACCGGGGTAGCTTACGTGTATTAATAAAATTGGGCTATTGATGGAGTGAGCCTCAAAGCATTCGAGGAGAGGAAAAACTACACCGGGGCTACCCAAATCCCTTCGGCTATGACAACTCACACATGCAGTTCGAACTTTAAACAACACCTGCCTCTCTAAACTACGTGCACAAAACCAAATGAGACAGTTAGACGAATGGGTGATAAGGTAGTATAGAGGCAAAGGCTACCGTCCTAAATCATCTATTACGCTAGAGTTTACCGATTTGAAGTCCTTGGAAAGTGAGGATTGTCAACCTCTCTTCATAATTTCTTAATGCGTACACTATACGCGCTTAACCACTTCGCTGCTTCCACTACAGCCAAATTATGACTGTGCGGCAAACTGAGGGCTGACAAACTGCTCAAGTTTGTTACAATCAGCTAGCACATCAGGAAAACCCCTAAAACCGGTCGAGTTGCCCAATTTGGGTCGTTGGGTAAACAACCGAGACGCGTCCATTTCCAGATTTTCAAACGCTTAAACAAAACTAGCATGCATTTCCAACTGGAATTAACTGAGTAGTTGAGTGGATTGCACTCCTCTTTTTAAAAGAGAGTATTACCAATTTACAATGGCTAAGACCACCAGAGATGACTGTAAGTTCGACTCCAGCTGTACGTGAACTATACAGTATTCCATTTAGGGAGGACGTTCGCGGTTGCCATCATAGGCAACCACAAGAAGGCGCAACGACCGACACATTCAAATGGACGAATTGATTGAGAAACAGGTTCGGAGGCATGTCTACAAGATTAACGGGTATGCCCATAGGAGGGATAGAAAACTGAAGTTAGCGCTTGTAGACAAACAACCAACCGAAGGAGCGCTCCCGTTTTAGAACCGGGATCATCAGCCTTGAAATTCTTATACTCCTCCACTTCTTTCTCGAGGCTGAGCAACTGAGCTTGCAGGCGATTACGTAAGTTTGGCAGCGCTTCCCGAATGTGATTGGTTAGTTGCTGGTTCAGTACGCGCTGGAGGTACGGGGTGCCCATTCGGTCGGCAATGTGTCGATAGCTGGGATGACCGAGGAAGAAACGGTGTTCGGCGGCCAACGCTGAGGCTATGTCTTTGCGCCCATCAATATCCCGTTGACTTCGATTAACCACGCCCACGTAGCCTATAAAAACGTGCAGAAAGAGACGAAAAAGATGACTGTGTGAAAGTGAACAACAGTCAAATACAGTGTTTTCGGGGTGCCGAGTGGGACGCTCAAAAAATGTATAACGAAACAACGACGTAGTATAAAGCCAACACAAGAGAAAAAGCCTCTCCTCAGATTAAACGGACTATGGAAAGACTAACACAAAAATGGAAAGTCACCAATAAACACCGTCGCCGATTGAGTTGTTTCTCAATAATAAACTCTAAACACATCTCAGCCATCTATAAGCTACTGTTAATCGAACATCGAGTACATCAACGCCCAGTAATCCCATTCATTGGAATATTTGATTCTCCTGGGAGCCTTATGGTAGTCAGTAGAAAAGGTTGGTCATAGCAGACATCTGGGTGACAACACGGAATTGAGAACTAACGAAAGACGAATAGAAACAAGCTGGAAGACGCTTGAAGTCAAACAAGTGCTAACCGTAGAAGAGAAGATGGCGTGTGGGATATTGCGAATAACTCGAGCACGAAATGTGTCCACATACAGGTCGTCTAATAACGGAGCTTATCATCGATTCAGTAAAGCCCAGTGGTCATAGCAAGTGCAAACGAGTCAGTGTATGAGGGGTGATATGCACGAGCAGATGGTCATCAGTTTTAAAACTGAGGGGACAGATAGATCAGTACACTGTAACATTACAATAATCTCCTTGACAAGGTCTGTCCAAGAGGGCATTTGAAGTGGTCTTCGCTTAGAGAGAGAGAGAGAGAGAGAGAGAGAGAGGAGATTCTATGGCTCGTTCAGACTAGGAAACTCTTCATTAAAAAAATGGACATACAAATAAAACGAACAGTTACTTTTGGAAAAGTCTGTAATTGTCAGCTGTGGTTTTATGAGTATCCTCTCGAATTTCTACCGGTTTGGACTAAGGAAACACACGGACCTGTTCACAAATGCAGACATACTCTGTAAGGGTCAAACATGAATTCCCGTTTTCTGTGACATCTTAGTAGTTTTCATCAGCACCTCCCATAATGACACCTGATATTTCTTTCATAGACGGAATATAATTATCTAAAAGGTATTTCGTGACATGCAACAGGTGGCAAATTAAGATCCACGTATCCGTCGAGAGACTTAGTTTTAACAAAAAGAAGCGTCAACTCCTGTTATTGACGAGCAAACGTCTATAGTCCAAACGGTCAGTAGGCTCCGCAGCCATTTATTTCAAATGGTCTCAAGACACCGGTAAATTGTTGGAATGTGCTTTCGAAGACTGAGTATGCTTTCTTGTTGGCCCTCCTTAAGGCTCATTGCTTTGAGCTGCACTTACTCACTGGTTATCTATATTGGCGCTCCCCTTTAAGAAAACCACAAGGTTTGAAGGCCTTGAGACTGTGCGGAATAAGCCTAGAGAATTTCCAACCCTGATTAGAACCATCGTCCGAGAATTCATTCAAAGATAGGAGTGCATGGTTTGCTCTACTGTAAGCAATCCTGTAGCGTCTGTGTTGGGGATGTCAAATGCCCCATAAACTGTCCAATTAACCGGTAATGAACATTTATCACTCTAGTAAATTCGAATTTCTCTTTTCGCGTCATTATTGCAACATCATTTTTATTTCTCGCGCTGATTTACATACTAGACGATAAGTCGCCGGTTTATGACCTAGGACGCTTTTCATGCGCTTCATTGAACATTATACACAAGGTCGCTTGATGAGCTATGAATACGCAAGAGCTGCGCTCGTAATTTGTCTTCGGACTGAGACGGTAAACGCGCTATTTCTGGAGACCAGTGTTTTTCCTTCAGAGTCCGCTTGGGTATCGGCTCTTCGGGGTTAATACATCGCGTACAGTATTATTGCGCCGTAGGGATCGTTCCAGTTCAATTGTGCTCACTCAGTCGTCCCGTGATATAACATTTTCGTAGGGCTCATTACAGCTCAAGTGCATTTGCTCGGTCGTTCCCTGTTATAACAGTGTCAAAAAAGTAGCTGATTATCAGTTATTCAATTTCGTAGAAGGAACCTTACTCGGGTGGTGATCCTTAAGTTGTGCTGGTATGTCGAATAGGCACTGGTCAAATGCAACGTAGTTTAGTAGGGCGTTTGGGCTTCAAGTAAACATAAACACATCCCACTCCAGCTGACGCGGCTGGCTCCTGTTATGTACAAACTTGGGCTTATCCGATGGCATTATTCAGTAAGCTGAGTGATACCCAGATTCAAGCTAACTGCACACTAAACCACCACATATGTTTCCTCAATGATCACGTGCCGGGGTTGGTTAAAATAATGTGACGTCCTTCGGTTTACAGTGGCATATTTACTTACAAATGGAATAAACTGTGTCCCTGCAGTAAATGTGATGTAGTGTATGCGCAGTTCCGCAAACTGTGTAGATCGCGACTTCGGTGACGATTACAAGCACTAACAATAAATAGGCATTATTGGAAGGACTGCCGTATACGATCGACTGTGCGACGCGATAACACAAATAGTGTTTGAGTTTCCCTGAGAATAAAGGCCCATGGGAGAGTATGGCAAGTCTCCCAGGTTGGCAGCTTCGTGACCTATCAAGCCTCTGGCCGAGGAGGGCAACACGAACGACAACCGACTGGACTTAATCTTGCTCCAATGAGTAGTCTGTGTGATGGAATCAGTTAAAGAAATGAGTCAGTAAAAACCGGGAGGAAGCAGTTGTTCAACGGAAGTCACCCCATTCTCATGTACAACTTGGTTGCTTAATAGCAAGCTGAATAAACCCTTTGATTTCGAATAATCGGATTAAAGCATGAACGGTTAGTAAGATAGGTTTCCATCCTTGTCCTCTCTTATATCTGGAATAGAGCTTGTTCACACGACTGTAGTTGAATAACAGTGTCAGGCACCGATATACTGTGGTCGATAAGACTGACATGTTACTGGTTGTCAAAAAACGAGTAGCCGGGATCAGCCAGGTTGTGGCGACTCATTTAGATACAATATACCTATTTATCACCAAATTTGAGGTAGATCGCGTGGTGTGACTTTTCAGAGAATATCAATAAAAGGGGTACACTACAAAAAAAGTATGGATTAGCAAAAAAGGAAATCCAGTTACGTTGACTCTTGAGTGTATCGGCAGTCTGGTATCGTGGCTAGTTGTCTGTTTACATTCATTGAATACATCACTAATTTTGAGTCCACCGGGGTCCATGATATTGTTAGAGACGAGTCGCTCTTCGCCTTTATGATGGTGTTGGAAGAAGCCAACTTCTTTAAATAATCAACGTGTTTTCAGAGAAAACTGGAACTATCATTTTATCTTTTTTGAATGTACACTACTTTTTAACTTTAACCCATGAACCAGGTTAGTCCACGCAGTGGCAAAGTGGATTAAAGTACAGAGCTACCATGTTTTTATACTATGCCATCGGTTTTGGTGCTGAATAAAGGGCCCACAGATATCGTTGCTTTCTTTCCGTTCTTGATTGCACTGGTTGATGGGATCTGCGACTGTGGTAGAAACAATTAAATCGAATGACGATATTTTATGAATTCGTTTTGATCATGTCACACCGGCTATGATTTCGCTCTCTGTTGAGTCAGTTCCGTATCATTCCAATCAAAGTTGGCTGTCACGTCGACAGATTGAAAATCGCAATGATTGGAGTTCGTCACAGGAGACCTGGGCCGCAATCTTACGTTTTTCTACGGTGCGCCCGTAATCAATGCAGAAGAGAGAAACAAACCATCCGAAAGCTGAATACAAAAACAAGCCCAGTAGGGCAGATAAGCAAACCGTGTGTGTCATACAAGTGTGAGCCGCAATTTGCATACGCCATCTATTCACCTGGTCGAAAAACCGCGCGATTCGCTTGCGAATCGAATCACGTGATCACTACACCTGCGCTTGTGATAATTACTCACACATGTGTTCGGCCCTTGTCGAACGGGGCGGGTGTGGTGTGCGAAAACACGTAGGTTGCACAGAGTGAGCAAACAGATGCCCAAGTTGCTGTTACACGACCGTTGCTAGAACCAAGCAAACTTAGCATGTACGCCAACCGAACTACGGAGCTTATCGGGTGCTAAACTCCTTATGGCCAGGACCGCGTATACTATGAGGAAGCTAAGCGTGGGGCCAAACTGTTGGCCCGTATTAGCAATATATACGACTGAAATGATGATAAAGGTGGAGCCCGCTTACGCTCATCCCCGTGGATGAAAAAGTGGCAACCGGACCCACATAATTCACAATGCACACAGCATGAACCAGACAAGCAGGGTGTTTCCTGGGTTTCAGCGGATGCAGTGGACAGGTAAGTCAGTGTTACTGCTGAGAATGAGCATTTGACAGGTTGAAGAAGCCGACGATCAATCACTATCTGTCGCACTATTACTCTTGAATAACAGTCCAGGTACGACCATATCACGGGTTATAGAGCGATCGAAATGAACAGTTTGTCGTACAGCATGGCAACCAGCCCAAGTTCTCCGTCCAATGTGCTTGCATACCGAGTTGTTAATGCTCTCTGCCTGCAAGCCACAAGACGAAGTTATACGCACAATTAACAGGCACCGATTTTTGCAGTTCCCCGTTGTCGATATGTAACAATAAAAACTGCTCTGTTCAGTCCCGTCAGCCATCATTCTAGGTGCAAGTTTAAGGAACGAATAATTCAAATTTGTCTTAGAAACGAACGCGACCAGAAGACCGAATAAGAGCAGGCAAATAATGATCGGGGTTCAAACAGGCATTTTTAATGTGTTTTTGTAACTTGGCAACGCATAATTCATGTGACCCTGCATTGAAAATAACGATTTGTGGTGCCAAAACAAGAAGCTTGGTTGAAGACATGCTACTTTGATGATAAAAACATCCGAGACCGCATTCGTGGGATAATTCCAAAATAATGGAACAAGTCGAGAACAAGGTAGAAATGGTACTGAGGAGTAGACGATGGTATAATAAGGTGGCCAGAGATGACCAAGTGAAGCCGACGGCTTTTAAACCAAACTCATTATCAATGCCGATGATTAGCAACGAGGGCAACGGTTTTATATTCGCCAATCTACTGACAATGGGATTCATTATCATCATCAACATAATCATCATCATAACAGTCATGAGCCTGACCAAAAAATACTGTGGCTCGGGCCGCCGCTCATCTCAACAGTGACGTGGAATGTTCTAGAAGGAAACATTACAACGGAGGTCAACAAACATTAAAGAAGACTAAGCGGAAGAACTAGAAATGGTATGGATAGAGGTACGCCATTGACTACGACACATCACCATCTCGGATAGCGTCTCTAACCAGCGGTTTGAGTGATCACGAGGACCCCATCCAGGCAGGCGATACCTGCCCACTTTGCTCAGTGGAGCAGTCAAGGTCTTCATATTTCGTGACCATGTTGTTGCTTGACCACCACGCGGTTTTACCCAACTGTTGGTGGCCTCAGTATACAATGCCCGGTACGGTAAACACTCAGCTGGCGTACGAAGCACGTGACCCAACCATCGCAATCTGTGCAACGTAATTAGTTGACCAATTGATCGCGCATCCCGTACGTTCCGGAATACGCGCCGGCGAGCTCCCACATTGCTCACGCGATCAGGCCACTTAATGTGGGCCAATTGACGGAGACACTGATAGTCGAACACAGCAAGCCTGTTTATATCTTGCTTGTGAACAGACCACGTTTCCGAACCACACAGCAAAATGGAACGCACACAGGCGTTATACACCCTTCCTTTCAGCGACAACCGAACGTCTTTTCGACGCCACAGATAACGCAGTTTGGAAAAGACAACTCGTGCCTTTTCTATCCTCGCTGATATCTCATCAGCAATATTACAGGCTGACGAGATAGTGCTACCCAAGTATGTGAAACTGTCCACAGTCTCAAGCGAATTACCTGCAGTAAAGTAGGGGTGGAAATGGCCCAGTCTTGAAGCTGCACTTTG
>QNGE01002259.1:95676-120754 GCA_008508345.1 Paragonimus westermani | reverse complement strand
AAGGTTGGGGAAACTCTGGGCGTATGAATTCAGGATCTAGCATTACAGAAGAGTAGTTCCAATGTCTTTATTTGTTATGAGATGTTATTATTTTCAAATTATTTTCTGAATCAATAACAACAATTGAAATCCCGGTAAAACAAAGCATGTAATTTAAGACTATTTCAAATGTCATGTGGTGAGGTTAATATCAGTAGCTATGTCGAAGTATTTGGATGAAGAACCGAGGTTGTGCTGAGCGGGATGCACACCTAGAATCACACCAAACAGACCTAACGAATCTAGCAAAACCAGACACTCTACACACACTCACTCTCAGCTTGCACGGGCGTTATATGTGAAGTGTAACTCCGCCGATTAACACTGACGTTGTGCTACTGATAGAGAGATCCTGTTTGGCCAGTCAGTCTGCTGGATCATTTGGTCGGATCAGTGATGTAGTGGTGATTACTGTTGCCCACGGAAGCGTGCCCGGAGTTTTTGTCTCAGCCGTGGCAAGAATATGTATGCTGTTGATGGGCTCTAACAAGAGCGAAACACGAGTGTAGAGTTTCTTTACGAAACAAGTGGAGTAAGGAGCCTATGAGCCAGGGAAAGCTGCCACCAATCATGAGTGATGTTCAGTTCAACTGAAGCCAAGGTCTCCTACAAGTAATCTAAAATAAGAACAAATTACTAATGAGTGGTAGAGGTTTCTGTAAGATACGAGGTAAACATCACTCACAGATGATTGCAGCTTTTCCATCCCTATGGGAAAAATGTTGCGTTCAGTTAACTACCAGTATAACGGAAAATCAAGTATTACTGACTTAACGCTGAGAGTGCAGCGTGGCTATGACATCTTCACATCCCTGTAGAATCAACAGAGTGAATTTTTCAATGAAATCGTCCATTTGCGTAATTCACGTCGACGTTCTCTAACCTCACAATAGTCAAACGTGAAAACCAGTACAGCCACATGATCTTATAATACGAAAAGTCAGCCATCCCCGGGCAATTAGTGACACGGAGTTATCGGCGTCCAGCTTGGCGCTAAGCCAATGGATTGTGGTCAATTACGCTGCAACCTACCATTCATTGTAACAAACAAACACATTCACTAGCATCAGTGCAAAATCAGATTCTACACACTGCATTAAAAGAGTATGCTGTAGATAATGTTAAACTGTCAGTGTTAGTCCAATCAAATTTGGCTACGTTTGCTATCTTTCATGTTGACTAAAGCAACCGATGGGTGCTTGTATAATTTTCTAGACTGCTTAGTCAAAGTTGACAAGCAACAGAGATTTCAGGTTTCTGTGTATCGCAAACCAATCCATTCTGGTCGGCACCTGAACCTCAACTCGTCGCACTCAATCGGTGTGAAGAGAGCAGTCGTCAAATCACTCGTCATTAGATCTAATAAGATCTGCACCAATGAACTCTCCAAAACAGAAGAGATTCCTCACATCACAAAAATGCTAGCCGCTAACCAATATCCGAACGCATTTATTGAGAATACAATCAAGCGCATGTCAACTAAATAGGAGACCAGAACGAACAGAATTTTCAAGTCTACTCTACACATACCATATCTAAGAAACATTCGCTGCATTCCTTCTGAGTACGCTAGATAATACCTTAAAACGACTGGTGATGCATCCTGAAGATTCAGTTCTTATAGGCGACCAGGCAGACTCCGTTCACGAAGTCGAATGTGGTGATTGCAATGCCAGTTACATTGGAGGGACAAGCAGACAACGGAAAGTAAATGTTGCCGAACACAAGAGGAACACGAGGTTTTCTTTTAAAGACGAATATCAACATCAGAAGCTAGAGAAAGATTCGGCCATCGCACTACATGCACTGTCAGAGAATCACAACGAAGATTTTGATCAAGCTAGAGTGATTCACAAGGGTCTGTATTTCCATGTCGAGTGATGCCATGCTGAGGCTCTCACCGTTTACATACAGCTCGTTTGTGTTTATCACAATGATAGCACAGTGGTGCGGATGAATAGGGATTGAATAAGGATTGATAAGGTTAGACCAATCAGTTCAGATGCAACACAGAATGACCTAACCACGGCAAATCCCACACGACTAACGCTTCTTTGTTAATGTGATTTCAGTTACAACACTCCTGAGAAAAGCCACCCGTGGTGGTTGAAAAGTATTGCAACTTGCTCGTAGCGTTGTGTTATTCTCAATCTATTTATAAATACCAACAATATCAGTCGACTTACTGACGAGTGACCACTGGTTTTCTTGATGTAAACTTCACTACACTGATACTCACTAGTTGCTCCTGCATTTTGATAGAAAGTGCACATGCTTGTAGAGAAAAGAGACAATCAAACTGCGACCCACTGCTGCTGGAGTTCATTAGTAATTGTTATTTTTGCAACTATAGGGATTTGAAAACCGCTCATTTGTTGACGTAGTAATCGTGTTAGCAACCGTACCATCGACTTCACACTAGGCATGGACTATATATTGTATATAAATGCACTGTCACTTTCGATCTTGCCTGACGATCCGAATGCTAAATCATTTCTAAAATATTCGCACAAGTCGAACTTTCTCCGACCTAGCAAAAAGCTTCCGGCTACATGTAGTGTGTTGAAAATTCATCAGTATTCTATTCATAACTTATTTAGAAGACTGCCAAGTATGCACAAGGTTTAGCCGAGGGCAATAATGTTGGATGACAACCAGGATATCCAGTGCACTACTGCCCGAAGTTCACGACACTAAAGATCAGCATCAAAAATAACATAGACATCGCTGTGACCAAACATTGTTGAGCTCTCTGGAACTGAGTTGAAAGATGACTCAGAACAGTATCCAGTCTGATGCAAATGATTCTCAAATGTTTCAGTTTGGGCACTCTACCGTGAAGTATCAACCGTCTTCACCGCATCGAGTATCACGATGTGACGTAAAACATTTCAAGCCGGAGTTTGAGAGATAACTACACTGATTTTTGACATATTAACCAACCGTTTTAGGATTTGTTGCAAACAAAACTGCCTTATTCCAAACTAAGCACCACCCACGCTTAGTCGTAGGTCTTTCGACTGATCCGCTTCCAGAATAAGTACCAGATCTGAGTTGTGCTCTTGTTAGAGCCCATCAGTGGTGCATATCCTCGTCCGGATTGAGATTTGCATTCCGACTCTTGTGCTTGTGAGATCAACGTGTTAACCACCATGCCAGTAAATTCACAATAGTCGTGAAAGATCAGTCATATCCAAGCACTCACACAAAACCTTGTGGGAATAGTGCTCAGGTTGCCCGGTCACTTCGAAGAGAGACTAAACGGACTCGCTGGGCTTAATCCAACTGATAGAACCTAGATAGCAACCTCTCAGCTAGTTTGAGGTTACAGTCTTCATTGAAACAACGGAACGTAATTAAAATCTTTAGTAGAAGTTACGGCGTTTTTGAATTACTTCAAATTGAACATCACTGAAACTGGATCACAGTCTTCGCATTCATATAGGTCTTCAAAAAGGAGATTAGACCCCATTATTACCGCATATCTTGTCCAGACCGGAATTTGCTCTGACACTCTGGTCCATAATATCTGTCTTTTTGGTGGAGAAAACTGAACAGTTGCAGACTGTAGCCCGTCAACTCCCAGATAGGAAGGATCTTCGTCTACGAGGACGGCTTTCTAATCTCAGTCTACATGTCATTTGGTCAAACTGAATTTAGTCGTCCAGGTAGACAGATTAGGTTGGTACAGGACAAGATGCGCTATTATATGAAGTAACCAGTGACTAATCGTATAGTGGACTGGAGTCTATCAACAAATATACAGAGTAATGGAGCAGGCCAGGCTGCATTGCCTTGAATATAATTTGTAGAGTTCAGACGGGCTATGGCCGATCAATTACGAACAACGCAACGAGTAGACGAGAAATATATTGTCGACACGTAAAATCGACGAGAGCGAGCGAAGAGCGAGATGAAACGTCAACACAGCAAAACGTCGCGCGAGCAGGCACCGGAGCAGAAACGTTCGAGTGCGCGGGTGGTCTGCCGGTAACCATACTCGTTCAAACAAACGTTTAAGCGCATACAAAATGTAGGGGAAGGGAGAGAGTACAAATGCTAACTGTTACTTCAACGCAGTTAGCCATAAACAAATAGGGTCGCTACAGAGCTCCCCCGCTAGAAGACAACCAGAGTGTTGACTTCGATAATGTAGGAGTTTTTCAGTTAACCGGAACCGTTGACTCGAGCATGAATGGTCCAATTTACTCCTGCCACACAGCTCGCGTCCACGTCCGGTGGAAGGGTGAGGGAAACAATTGAAAATGGTTGGGGGGCACTGTTGGGGAGGTTAATGGTTGTGGGCAGAAGGGGAATTGGGAACAGACACGTTGTGGTCGGCCTACTAGGGCCGTAGCCTTGTTCACGTCCATCGCGGGCGATCGTCATCGGAATTCGAGCTTTCTAGCGTCTTCTCGCAATGCACGCCCTCAGTGCCCCATGTAGATGATGGATGGTTAATTTCAGGTATCTAGAATGTACAGTGCTCATAAACTGAAAACGATAACCTCACCGGGTTTTCTGACTCCATGGCGTCCGACAAAATAAGGCTTTCTTTTGCTTTTCCAAAGAAAACGTCTCGTCGACAGTCTGTTGTAGGTCAGGCCATCTAAAATCAACTTGGTAAGGAAGTGTGACAACAAAAATTAGATACGGCGGACGTCCACGTAATCTGCGAATCGCACTGGCCTCCGCAAATCTCGCCCGCGTCTGCTCTGGGGGCTTGGCCCCGTCGAGGCAGGCGGAGTCGCCACTGAAAGCGAATCTGTACCAACGCTAGGTAATGTACCGACCGAAGAGGGCGTTGCTGCTTGCGAACCAGTTTCCTTATCGGGTACCTCTATAAACGCTGGCTTCAGTCTATCGATAGAGATCACCTCGCGTTTACCATTGCGTTCCAGCACGAAAGTCTTAGCATAGCGTGCGAGGACGCGAAACGGTCCGGTATACGGCGGGTGCAAAGGTCGTCTAGGAGTAACCGCACGAACCAAAACATGAGAACAAGTTGACAGACGAGGGTGTACGTACGTTGGCGTCGTCTGTTCTCTCGGTGGATGTGGTCGGAGTCGCCTCATGTGTTGGGCTAGCCGCTCGCCGTAATCTGCGAAGTTGATAGGTCCCGTTGCGCGTGGGGCAACCAACTCGCCGGGTAAACGTAAGGAGCACCCATACACTAACTGGGCGGGGGTGGTATGCAGGTCAGCCTTCAGCGTGTTACGGATACCTAACAAGACTAGTGGCAGAACCTCGTGCCATGAGGGGTTGTTGCTAGCGGATAGTGAACTTTTCAACTGCCGATGAAAACGCTCAACCAACCCGTTGGCTGCCGGGTGGTAAGCTGTTGTGCGAATTCTACTACAGCCTAGTGCGTTGAGGAGTGAAGTGAAGGCTAAGTCAAAATGTGACCCGCGATCGGTAGTCACTACAGCAGGGCAACCAAACTGAGCGACCCAACGTTCTAAGAATGCTCGTGCGACGGTTTCCGACGAGCAATTCGGAATTGGTATAGCCTCTGGCCAACGTGTAAACCTGTCTACGCATGTCAGGATGTAAGTATACCCATCCGAGGGTGGCAGGGGTCCGACCAGGTCGACATGCACGTGATAGAAGCGTTCATCGGGGGCTGCAAAAGTTCCCACTGGGGTACGCGTGTGACGGTGGATCTTAGACCGCTGGCAGTGTATGCACGCTTTCGCCCATGTGCGGACGTCGCGATTGACGTTGCGCCAGACGAAGCGCTGCGTGACCAGTTTGACTGTTGAACGTATGCCAGGGTGAGACATGTTGTGCAACGTATCGAAAATTCGGCGGCGGAAGGCCAATGGAATAACCGGACGAGGGATGCCTTGTGAAGTGTCACAAATAATCATACCACCGGAGGAATTCATGGGGACTCTTTCTAACTTAAGGGAACTGGACCGGCGGAGTTGTTCTATCTCCGGGTCGTTGTCCTGTGCGGCTGCGATTGCCGTCAGATCGACTGAGCTTTCCGTCGTGCTCAGTGTAGCATTAATGCGCGAGAGAGCATCGGCGACTGGGTTCGCAGTACCTGAAATATGACGAATATTGGTCGTGAACTGAGCGACATAATCCAGATGTCTCGTCTCTCTGGGGGAATACCTGTCCGTTGTCGAGCGTAACGCATACGTTAGAGGCTTATGGTCTGTGAATACGATAAAGTCCCTGCCTTCAAGGACATGTCGAAAATGGCGGATGCCGAGGTATACCGCTAACAGCTCCTTCCCAAAAGCACTATACCGCGACTCAGTAGGTTGTAACCGTTTAGAGAAAAAGGCTAGCGGGCACCAATGGGCACCGAGTTGCTGTTGCAGAACCGCCCCTACAGCCACGTCTGATGCATCCACGCTTAGCGCCAAGGGAGCAGACGGATGGTGATGCGACAGCGATGCTATATTGGCGATGGCCCTTTTTAAATTAATGAAGGCCATTTTTGCGGCCGTTGGGAATAAGAATGAACGTGTCTTACCTCTGAGTAGGTCGGTGAGCGGTTGCATTAGACAGGCACAGTTAGGGATGAAACGACGGTAAAAATTCACTAAACCATCAAAACGGCGAAGTTGCTTGAACGATGTGGGCTCCGGGTAGTCCACTATTGCCTGTACTTTGTCGGGGAGAGGTTCTATCCCGCTCGCGGATATACTATGACCCAGGAAGGCTACGCGGGACGCTCCGAAAGAGCATTTAGCCAGGTGTATGGTAACGCCATGATGCGACAGCCGGGTGAATAATGAACGCAAGTGTACGCAATGTTCCTCCTGCGATGAGCTGGCCACCAAGATATCATCTAAGTACGGATAAACACCGTCCAGCCCGCGACACACGTCGTGAATAAAACGTTGGAAAGTCTGAGCGGCGTTGCCCAGACCAAACGGCATGCGTAAGAATTCGAAAAGCCCGAACGGTGTTATGACTGCTGTCTTTGGGACGTCTTCTGGGGCTACAGGAATCTGATTGTAAGCGCGCACTAGGTCGATTTTTGTGAATATCTGTTTCCCTGACAGGTTTGCCGTCAAGTCCTGAATGTGGGGAATTGGATACCTATCGGGAGTGGTTGCGTTGTTCAACGCTCGATAGTCGCCGCACGGACGCCAGTCGTTGTCAGTCTTTTTAGGCACCATGTGCAATGGCGAAGCCCACGGGCTATTGGACGGACGGATAATGCCGAGTTGGAGCATATGCTCGAATTCGGCTCGGGCAATTTTGAGCTTTTCAGGAGCTAAACGGCGTGGACGACATCGAACTGGCGGCCCTCGTGTGACAATGTGATGCGCAACGTCGGTTGTCACGGCCGGCAGTTCGTTAGCGGGGCGGATCAGTTGAGGGAATTCGGATAAAAGTTTCCCGTAAGGCTCGCAAACTAGAGGATTGGCTAGCATAGGACTGATCACAGCCGCGTGTGATGGCTTACCCTGAACGTTTAGCTTTGTCGAGGTATCGATCAGACGTGATCGACGTGCGTCGACCAGTAAATCGAAATGTCGGAGGAAGTCGATACCAACGATAGGGAAAGGAATATCGGCCACGAGAAAAACCCAGGGAAAATCGCGTCTAAGGCCAAAGTTTAAATTCATCAGTCGACGACCGAAGGTTTTAATGGGCGTACCGTTTGCAGCTCGGAGAGTAGTGCCGGATTCTGAACGCGCATCCATTACTGAATGCGGGATGACACTGACCTCTGCCCCTGTGTCTATTAAGAATTGCATTTTGGAGGTTAAATCTTTCAGAAAGAAAAGGCGACTGCTGTTTGACTGGCCTGTGGCTGTCGTCGCTAGAACACGCCGGCCTGCTAGTTTAAACGCTTTTTACCACGATGGCTACATGGCGATCGACATCGCCTAGCGTTTTCGCCATACGTCTCATGATACCAACAAACACTGCCAGTTTTTAGTCCGGGCGGTGATCGGGCGCGCGTTGGAGGAAGTCTAGACGGTGACCTATTGCGCTGAATGCTGGCGCGAAGATCAGCCAGTTCACGCCGCAACTGAGCTATCTCGGCGTTTGTTTCTGAGGGGTTGTGTTCACGGCATTCCAGTGATTTCCGCAGGTTTGCTATTTCGGCGTCCTTCGTGGCCAACAAATGATCCGCCGGACTGTTCGCGTTAACTATTTGCCCAACTACTGCTGGCTGCCCTGTGCCTCGGAAACGCTCATGTATTGCGTCGGCCGAAACCGCAAGGTCGCCTAACGAACGTGAGGGTAACACGGAAAGTAGCCCCTGCGTGTACTCAGGCAATCTTTGAATCCACAACTCTTGCAAAAATGACTCAGGCAACTGCGATTTACCTGCTACATGTCTCATCTCCCGAAGGAGAACCGACGGCTTCTTGTCCCCCAACTGTAGTCGTTGGAACAGTTGTTCCAAACGCATTTTATCGGATGACTGTGTTTCCTTAAGAATCGTCTGCTTAGCGGACTCATAACGATCGGTCGTCGACCCCAGTAAAATATCACTAATCAGGGTTAGCATATCTCGGGGAAGACGCGGTATAAGCTGCGAGAACTTATCTGAGTCATTTGTTATGCGCCGGTTGCCGAACTCTATTTCCAACACAGCGAACCACAGCTCTGGGTCGAGATCCCCAAAAGCGGGAACAGCTAGTGTGATCAACGACACCGAAGACGAGAATTCGGACTTCACCTCCTTAGTGGCCATAGCGACCGAGCGAATGGAAATGATATAAATATATATATGAACTATATATATACAATTTACGCACCCAAAAAGTGATGAGAGGATGGGAGGAAAAAAATGAACTCAGGTATACACTGATATATATATCCTAAACGGGCTCACCAATTTGTAGAGTTCAGACGGGCTATGGCCGATCAATTACGAACAACGCAACGAGTAGACGAGAAATATATTGTCGACACGTAAAATCGACGAGAGCGAGCGAAGAGCGAGATGAAACGTCAACACAGCAAAACGTCGCGCGAGCAGGCACCGGAGCAGAAACGTTCGAGTGCGCGGGTGGTCTGCCGGTAACAATACTCGTTCAAACAAACGTTTAAGCGCATACAAAATGTGAGGGAAGGGAGAGAGTACAAATGCTAACTGTAACTTCCACGCAGTTAGCCATAAACAAGTAGGGTCGTTACAAATTGACTGTTCTCCCCAAGGCAGTTTCTGGGTCTGACTACGTTCCTATGCATGTCGCACTACGTCTTGACCCATACAAGTTCCGCTGTGATTTTGTCTGAAAAATCAATATCGAATTGGCTATGTTGGCCGGCACTCACAAGTATAGAAGGTTACTGAAGTGATTTTATCGGGTTTTTGTGGCTGTAAACGTAAGTTGCGTTAACCGGCCCCCGTTGTGTTTATATTAAAAGTTTACGGCGTCTGTAGTACACGAGGAAGAGTAAGTAAGAGTAGAAAGTAAAACAACAAACTCGAGATTGGTATTGTGAACACATAAAATTATACCCACTTGGGAAATACTAAAGACCTGATGATGTCCATATATCAAGGCCAAATACGATACTTCATTGATTGCCACAAGCAAGACAGACGAGAAACACCACTAGCCGCACAACGTTACACGTAACTGGGCTATGGGTGAAATATAGCACGTTCGATTAATACCAAGTAAGAACATGCTTCTAAGAACTGAAACTCATTGCTCAAATGTGTGTATTCAATATAAGCATACCAACTGCATTTTATTCGCATACGTAAGCCTCCCCTGTCAATCCCGGCAATATAACCTTACAGGTGCACCGGAGTCTAGCTGAGATCTTCAAGTCGTATATTCTGAGATCGATTCCGCATAAAATCCCTTCTGTCTGCTTGGTCCTTTGAACTAGTGTAACACCTACGCGTCATCTTTGTCACTCGAGCCGAAGGTAAGTGAAATACCTGTCTGGTAAAATGGTTCCGTTTTGTGGCACTTCACACATGTCCTTCCACAAAACCAGGACGAGACCTGCGCAGTTCGATTTCTCTCTCTATAGCGTCTAATGCCAGATTACTGTACGAATTCAAAGATGTCATTTTTCTCGGTTATTCATCATCAGGCCAAATACATAACGTATCTATGACAGAGTTGTCAGGGCGAAGCAAAAAACAAATGACAGGTTCAAGTGAGGTCGGATACGTCATAGGCACAAACGGAGACAACGTTTTGATACGATTATGTCATCATTACGACGTAACTGGAACCAGGGCGTTTTGATCAGTCGTGGTGTGGATGTTTGGCCATGGCAACTTCAACACCTGAACAAAGCGCTTCTGTGCGCACAAAGGTGGATTATTCAGTCGAATTCCGATCGCTTCAGCCTTGGCCAAAATTCGGCATCTGACAGCTGTTGAGTGGATGCCTTTGACTCGGTAAATCAGACGAAACAATGAGGCCAGGTTGACAGTATGATTTTTATCAACGAGGTGTACAACAATTGCGCTGGTAATCGTCTTGGTGACTCCGCTATTGATCCAGGCTGGATGATGCTCACGGATACGTTCGTGCGACCCACGTAAGTAGTTTCACAGGAACAAGTAAGTGAGTATACACAAAAGGAAGTCGCAGATGCGGGCAATTTGTCCTTTAACCGTAAGCACAGGGACGGAGTAGAGTTGAGACAAACACGTAGGTTGGCAGTATAGAATGTTCTATTGGTAGCAGTGTCACGTATCCTAGTGATGGTTTAGGCGAGTGTATCCCCTTTGAGTTGTAGTGAAATAAATATTGTCTTCTTTTCCGCCAGGGTCATCTTATCTTGTCTCTCGCGACGTTCCATAGTCTTGTCTACAAAACGTTCTGGATAGCCATTTCGTAAGAACAGTGTGCGTAGAAACGTTAGTTCATCGGAGACCTTATACCATGTACATATCCTCATGGCTCCATTGGCCATGCAGTTTATGAGATTTCTCTTCTGCTTTAGAGGAACAAAGCTGCCAAAATGGATATACTGTCCATTCCAGGTCTCTTTCCTGTGGATGGATCGATTCAACGTAAAATCCATAGGAAAGAGACCTGAAATAGGCAGTATATCCATTTCAGCAAGTATCGATTTCCCAGAAAAAGTTCTGAGTTGTAAGTAACTTCAAAGTCAACGTTTTGCATAAAAAGGCGGCACCATTGTTTTAGATGGGTTGTGATCTACTAACGACCAATCGGCAGTCCAAATACTGGCCCGTAGACGTGCCACTTGGTTCCTGATGAAGTCCTATGCAGAATAGCAGAGAACAATTGCACAGTCATGAGATCAAGTCTGCTTTCAAATAAGCAGGCTGCTATGTAAGCAGAACCTTCTATTAGGGGCTTTCAGATCTGGAACTCATTACCTAAATCCGCGATCAAAGTTGACTCGGTTGGGATGTCTAACATTCATCCATATCGGCACATAGGCAAGGGGCAAATGGCCATATAATTTTCTAAGAGACCTCCCACAAGTTACCAGATGTTCAAGTACGTCTGTCTGCGTGTGTATCGCTGTTTGTCTGTATGTGCATTGACTATATCAATCTTTCATCAGATTGTATATCAGTGTTTCCCTTCTAATTCGATTTTTTCTCTCTCTCTCTGTTTTGGAACAGTCCAACCAACATTATTTTTCAGTCAATACGGAGACAGGAATGTATGAATCTGTGTGCCTACGAACTTGACCGTTTGGTTGGTGAAGCACGTTCTATTACCATCACCCATAGAACAACACTACGTTGCTTGCATAAGCGAAATAACTGGACAAAGAATAATCTTGTTACGCAATTCAATCACGTATGCGGTGCTGCCCCTGATAAATGTACCACTACTGACTGATGGAGAACAAACTACGCCGCTAGGTTTATCAGTGCAACACTACAGTGTGGTGCAGACCAACAAAATGTACTCATTGTGCTCAATAGCACTTACAGAAGCCACTGTTTCATTGGCTAATAATTAACGTACATACAAGCAAAGAGCAGGACACTGCGGTCTTCAAACATGCTAATACTGATTCACACACACATACACAATGAATCACAAGCAAGAGCTTGAGTTATCTATCCACAAAATAAACCGGTCAAAATGTGTACCCAAACCACGTGTACAAAATCACCTCTTAGGTTGCGCTGTGCTTTACCTCAAGGCAGTTCGAAACGGAGCGGTGCACCATCGTCCGAGATTGGAATTGTGTAAAAATAGGTCATTCTATGGCATGAACGCCTCATACCTCCACACATGTCTGGGTGTTGTGTCTACATTGTTAATCACCGGGATCATGTTGACTCATCTCTATCCCACCCGGTTATGGTTTCGTGACTCAGCTGACTACTTCTTGCCCATCATTTCACAGCAGGACCAGGAGGATTTCATACACCTTCTTCGTGTATTCCAGAAGGTGGTCGAAGCCAACAATATCAGCTACGTGTTGATCAGCGGGAGTGCAATCGGCGCAATGCGACATCATGGAATGATTCCATGGGATGATGACATTGGTAAGTTTTGCTGTTTCCTTCAGAAATAAGAATCTTTTGTTGGCGTTTTAATATCGAATAACCGCCAGAATTTTCTGCTCAACCAGTTAAGATGAGAGTCACCCAGGGATGAGTGAATGGTGTAATGACAATTAGCATTGGTTGGGAATTCTTCTGCCGGGATTTGAACTCCGACTGTGGCAGACACACGCACTGCGGATGTATTTTAACAAGAGCGCCAAACACTCTTTTTGAAACAGTCTAACAGAATACAAAAGCAGTGTTCAAGTTAGAGTGATATTTAACTTGAAAAATATTTTTTCAAGTTGACTATCACTCACATTTGATCGCAGCGTTCGCATTCAGATAGACTTTCCAGCCAGCCTCTTTGGAAAAAAAGCACTAGACTCGAGTTTCGCTCTCATTAGAGCTCGTCAGTAGTGCATATCTTTGCCACGACCGGCAGTTGAACTCCGGCCATTCCAATCATGAGGCAACCGTGTTAACCACTGCGCCATTGACCTCACATCAGTCACAACCGAATTATCAAATCTGAACGCTCAACCACTCTCGCTTGTGAGCAATGATCAGGTTGCCCGATCGTCTCGAGAGGAGACAAAGTTACTGCCTGTTAACTCCAATCGATAACCCCGCGATTAGGACTTCCAAGACAGGTCGAAATCTCCGATTTCATTAAACCTGCAAGGCGATATTTTAGATTACTGGTGAGTAGTCGGGGATTTGGTTTATTTTCAAGTTGACCATCACACTACTGCGATCAGGTGTGCGTTAGTCAACTTGAAAATAAACCAAATCCCCGACCACTCATCAGTAATTGAAAAATATAGCTTGACTGTTGAGAGAGGCGCATTCACAAGCAAACATAATGTATGCGTATGCATTTACAGTAGTCCGTAGGATATTTCAGAAGTATATTACTACTAAGTGGTTTGACTGATTAGTTAATTTAGTGGAGATTCAACTGTGAAAAATTTGGGTTTTCGATGGATTCGAACTGGTAGCAGAAATATTATGCTTAAACCAAACATGAGAGAAATATTGAGGAATCACCTGAGAATTAAACTGATTATCACATGTTAGATGTTCCACACTTGGTGACCGCACGTTGAATGTTGGTCACAAACATTGATTCGTAGGAGACCAAGTTAATCACGTAAGTCTTTAGAGTAACACAAGGACGTTTTATCACAAACCTAGTCAAAACAACGAATTTCATACATGCCGTACGCGAAACTGATCAATCTTGTCCATGATGCTCAGTCTTTGATAGATAAAGCACTGGTAGTTGGATGGACTGACCCTTGAAGTAGATCAACTACATTGTATCAATAGTATAATTATCGTTCCATTACCCTAAAAACGATTCACTAGTCATCCTTTTTGATGAGTATTATACTCATTCTCACATGCCTGATTTTGTCACTGCCGTCAAGTGCACTATAACACTAATCCGATTCGTAGTGCACTTGATAAATGATCTCCTACTTTCAAACTCTCACAGGTGCTCACATCTTTTCTGCTTCAAACACTGTCGAATTTTTTCATTGTATTGTCCGAGCTGATGGATGGAGTGACACTGGACCAATTTGTTTGAGTATTGACCGCTCACAAGAAGACTGAGGTAAGAACCGACCACCTACTGATCGGAGGAAGCGGGACTGAACAGTAAGACGACAGGAAATACTGAAACTGATTGAAGAAAGTTCCGTACCAAATTGTGGGGAAAGCCTTGTCAACAGTTGGAAATGTAGTATCGGATCCGACTAGCCGAGTTGTCTCGGTAGATGAGATTGTCGTCTATGAGGACGTTGGGGTCATTTGGTCACAATAATGGCTGAATTACAATTCATGATAATGACAGCTTCAAAACTGGTCGGAACCTAATCACTTGACACGAGGTTGCACACTTTGGCTGTTCATTGTCAATCCATTTGTCCAATTTATGTACACAGGTCCTAACTATATGAGAAGTTGTTAAAACATTGCAACAGTTGCTTCAGATGGTTTCATTCAAGCTCCTTATTGAATTTTCACTGACCGATTACGATGTTGGCCTACTTTCTTAGACATTATGCTTGACGGGGACAAAATCGATCTGACAGAGCAAGTCTTGTCTCAGTTGGCCCCTACATATGAGCTGCATAAACGGGTATTCCCATCACTCTACGACGGTTTAGCCGGTTGGAAATTGTGTTACGCCAACAAAAGCAGAACCTACTGGCTCAACTCATTCCGATGGCCATATCTCGATTTGTTTTTTTACAAACAGAACGCTACACACTGGATTCCCCAAACGAAAATTGCCCCTATGCTGAAGTCGCACGTGTTACCACTTAGACGTGTACCATTTGGGCTGACGTTGTCTAAGAATCCAAATATTTCGCAGCTGTTGTGGCTTCCGACACCGTGTCGGGTGCAGTATGTGAGCGCGTTTGGTGTATGTGCCTCCCGGAGTTTTTCGCACCTACTGGAGCTGCCGATATTCCTCGGGTTTCAAAGGAATCTTTACTGTGAACTGTTACATCGCAACTACCAATTTGTTTACAGTAATCACACAAACACAAATGAATCAGAAACACGTATAGAAGAACTTCGTGTTGGAACGATAACATACTATCGACTACGTCTAGAACAACCTCGCTGTGATGGTAGCTGGTCGCACGCATCAACACCCTTCCAAATCAGGTCTAGCGCATTGCACACATATGAAAACATAGTGCCAGAATACGTCATCACAGGATTTAAACAGCCTTGGTAACATTCAATGAGGTACACATGTAATGGATTGTCAGACTCTATTCGGCAGTCTTCCAGTCTTCAGCTAACATACTTTAATGTGTGTTATCGTAAATTTTTCTTGGATGCTGAGAACAAAATAAAGCATGTATTATATTACATTAGTAGTGCAATAAACGATACAAATAACTAGGTCAAGCCTGATCGATTTTCAATAAGATGTGTTTGTGTACTCCAGGCAGATACTTGTTTTTGCATGCAAACAGATTTTATTTGGTTTTTGCGAAATAAAAACAAGTTTGTTGCACTGCGCGGACAGCGATACAGTAGGTAAGTAACAATGTATGGTGAACCACGGTAGTATTACTCTGTAGACCGATTCCAGATGGTACGGACAAAGAAAAAGACAAGTCGAACATACAATCAGGAAAAGTCACAAAGTTTCTGATGAATTGACTCGTAATGAACAGAAGTGGATAAGTCAGTACATACTGCCAACAAACAGAAGTGAGTCACTTGCTAGAAACAAATGTCAGCTTACAGTATGAGCCAGAGAGAGAGAGAGAAAAAAAAAGCAGACGAGTGACAAGAGTTTAGACGAAGTCCGGACAGATACAGGCCTGAGGCCAACGAACCGATTTCGCCGGTCGAACTAGTAAGAATGAGAATTGAATGGGAGAAACGACGTGATCAGCTTACACACAGATGAAAAATAAAAAGCTGACAAACGGACGACGAACACGCTCGTGGGAAATTTAATCCGCTAACCGTATTGACCACTACCCCCAGTTCAAACATCCGGTTTAAACGGTTTATAACTTCTGTATGTAGGTTATAATGAGATTGCTGGACTGTTGCTCGAGAAGGTGCAGCGACACTCGACGACCTCACTGTCAGGACATATCTACAATTCGAAGTCACAGAAACCGCTGAAGTTGCTTGGCTGCATATTGGCCACTGACACGTAATGAGGGGTTTTGGGTTGACGTAAGCTGACAGGTACAAATAATCACACACTCCAAATTTACGTCGATTTTTTATCCAGATAGCTTAGAAGACAAGCGCCACACTTGAAATGTACTCCGACTAAAGTTCGTCATTGGTGAGTATCCTGGCCACAGCCGTATGGACCACTGTGCTGTTAACCCCATATCCAACAGGACTGAACTGTCATTTGTAAACGCTCGATCACATACGTTTGATTAATAGTCAGACTGTTCGATCGCCACGAAAGTAAAAATAGAAAGCGTCCTTTCATAAGTGGGGCTAGGCTTCATAGTGTGATTCACCGTTCACCCTTTATTTTAATTCATTCTCAAAAGGTATATTTGCCAAGAAATTGAAGATTATGCCCTAATCTATACGAAGTGCAATGAAGGAGCTCATTTAGGTAGGTGTGATTGAATAGAGAATGGAAACGAATAGGGAAAGCTTGTTCACAATGAGCCCTATCGAACAACCACACCAAGCTGACCGAATTCAACCAATAAAACACCACAAGGTGTAGAGGAAACAAAAAGTCCTCGGATAACTTCTCAGCAAACAAGTAATGTCCGAGAGTAGGGATTTCAAACAGACCTAGGATTCACGCGTGAATTCAACCCATCCACGTAAGTAATGAGAAGGAAACCTCAGATCGGTCGCAGTAAGTACCTTCTATTCATAGGATAAGAGCACGAGCTTATGGGGGTATATTGTGATTTTAAAAAAAGAGTTTGTAATCGCCTGGTACCAATAGCACATACATCGTCACATGTAAAATGATTGGTTCACTACAAAACAAAGAGCTTGGACGCTAACGAAGGGTATGACATTCAGATTGATTCTCTGATCTTGATGTTGTATCGTAAATTGAATTTGGATAGGTTTTCTGCTAATCTTTCTGTTGTGTCGGGGTTTGGATTGTGGTGGAGTGTAGCCAATCGTGTACGCCATATCTGCATTGACCAATCAGATTGTTNCATAGTCTTGTCTACAAAACGTTCTGGATAGCCATTTCGTAAGAACAGTGTGCGTAGAAACGTTAGTTCATCGGAGACCTTATACCATGTACATATCCTCATGGCTCCATTGGCCATGCAGTTTATGAGATTTCTCTTCTGCTTTAGAGGAACAAAGCTGCCAAAATGGATATACTGTCCATTCCAGGTCTCTTTCCTGTGGATGGATCGATTCAACGTAAAATCCATAGGAAAGAGACCTGAAATAGGCAGTATATCCATTTCAGCAAGTATCGATTTCCCAGAAAAAGTTCTGAGTTGTAAGTAACTTCAAAGTCAACGTTTTGCATAAAAAGGCGGCACCATTGTTTTAGATGGGTTGTGATCTACTAACGACCAATCGGCAGTCCAAATACTGGCCCGTAGACGTGCCACTTGGTTCCTGATGAAGTCCTATGCAGAATAGCAGAGAACAATTGCACAGTCATGAGATCAAGTCTGCTTTCAAATAAGCAGGCTGCTATGTAAGCAGAACCTTCTATTAGGGGCTTTCAGATCTGGAACTCATTACCTAAATCCGCGATCAAAGTTGACTCGGTTGGGATGTCTAACATTCATCCATATCGGCACATAGGCAAGGGGCAAATGGCCATATAATTTTCTAAGAGACCTCCCACAAGTTACCAGATGTTCAAGTACGTCTGTCTGCGTGTGTATCGCTGTTTGTCTGTATGTGCATTGACTATATCAATCTTTCATCAGATTGTATATCAGTGTTTCCCTTCTAATTCGATTTTCTCTCTCTCTCTCTGTTTTGGAACAGTCCAACCAACATTATTTTTCAGTCAATACGGAGACAGGAATGTATGAATCTGTGTGCCTACGAACTTGACCGTTTGGTTGGTGAAGCACGTTCTATTACCATCACCCATAGAACAACACTACGTTGCTTGCATAAGCGAAATAACTGGACAAAGAATAATCTTGTTACGCAATTCAATCACGTATGCGGTGCTGCCCCTGATAAATGTACCACTACTGACTGATGGAGAACAAACTACGCCGCTAGGTTTATCAGTGCAACACTACAGTGTGGTGCAGACCAACAAAATGTACTCATTGTGCTCAATAGCACTTACAGAAGCCACTGTTTCATTGGCTAATAATTAACGTACATACAAGCAAAGAGCAGGACACTGCGGTCTTCAAACATGCTAATACTGATTCACACACACATACACAATGAATCACAAGCAAGAGCTTGAGTTATCTATCCACAAAATAAACCGGTCAAAATGTGTACCCAAACCACGTGTACAAAATCACCTCTTAGGTTGCGCTGTGCTTTACCTCAAGGCAGTTCGAAACGGAGCGGTGCACCATCGTCCGAGATTGGAATTGTGTAAAAATAGGTCATTCTATGGCATGAACGCCTCATACCTCCACACATGTCTGGGTGTTGTGTCTACATTGTTAATCACCGGGATCATGTTGACTCATCTCTATCCCACCCGGTTATGGTTTCGTGACTCAGCTGACTACTTCTTGCCCATCATTTCACAGCAGGACCAGGAGGATTTCATACACCTTCTTCGTGTATTCCAGAAGGTGGTCGAAGCCAACAATATCAGCTACGTGTTGATCAGCGGGAGTGCAATCGGCGCAATGCGACATCATGGAATGATTCCATGGGATGATGACATTGGTAAGTTTTGCTGTTTCCTTCAGAAATAAGAATCTTTTGTTGGCGTTTTAATATCGAATAACCGCCAGAATTTTCTGCTCAACCAGTTAAGATGAGAGTCACCCAGGGATGAGTGAATGGTGTAATGACAATTAGCATTGGTTGGGAATTCTTCTGCCGGGATTTGAACTCCGACTGTGGCAGACACACGCACTGCGGATGTATTTTAACAAGAGCGCCAAACACTCTTTTTGAAACAGTCTAACAGAATACAAAAGCAGTGTTCAAGTTAGAGTGATATTTAACTTGAAAAATATTTTTTCAAGTTGACTATCACTCACATTTGATCGCAGCGTTCGCATTCAGATAGACTTTCCAGCCAGCCTCTTTGGAAAAAAAGCACTAGACTCGAGTTTCGCTCTCATTAGAGCTCGTCAGTAGTGCATATCTTTGCCACGACCGGCAGTTGAACTCCGGCCATTCCAATCATGAGGCAACCGTGTTAACCACTGCGCCATTGACCTCACATCAGTCACAACCGAATTATCAAATCTGAACGCTCAACCACTCTCGCTTGTGAGCAATGATCAGGTTGCCCGATCGTCTCGAGAGGAGACAAAGTTACTGCCTGTTAACTCCAATCGATAACCACGCGATTAGGACTTCCAAGACAGGTCGAAATCTCCGATTTCATTAAACCTGCAAGGCGATATTTTAGATTACTGGTGAGTAGTCGGGGATTTGGTTTATTTTCAAGTTGACCATCACACTACTGCGATCAGGTGTGCGTTAGTCAACTTGAAAATAAACCAAATCCCCGACCACTCATCAGTAATTGAAAAATATAGCTTGACTGTTGAGAGAGGCGCATTCACAAGCAAACATAATGTATGCGTATGCATTTACAGTAGTCCGTAGGATATTTCAGAAGTATATTACTACTAAGTGGTTTGACTGATTAGTTAATTTAGTGGAGATTCAACTGTGAAAAATTTGGGTTTTCGATGGATTCGAACTGGTAGCAGAAATATTATGCTTAAACCAAACATGAGAGAAATATTGAGGAATCACCTGAGAATTAAACTGATTATCACATGTTAGATGTTCCACACTTGGTGACCGCACGTTGAATGTTGGTCACAAACATTGATTCGTAGGAGACCAAGTTAATCACGTAAGTCTTTAGAGTAACACAAGGACGTTTTATCACAAACCTAGTCAAAACAACGAATTTCATACATGCCGTACGCGAAACTGATCAATCTTGTCCATGATGCTCAGTCTTTGATAGATAAAGCACTGGTAGTTGGATGGACTGACCCTTGAAGTAGATCAACTACATTGTATCAATAGTATAATTATCGTTCCATTACCCTAAAAACGATTCACTAGTCATCCTTTTTGATGAGTATTATACTCATTCTCACATGCCTGATTTTGTCACTGCCGTCAAGTGCACTATAACACTAATCCGATTCGTAGTGCACTTGATAAATGATCTCCTACTTTCAAACTCTCACAGGTGCTCACATCTTTTCTGCTTCAAACACTGTCGAATTTTTTCATTGTATTGTCCGAGCTGATGGATGGAGTGACACTGGACCAATTTGTTTGAGTATTGACCGCTCACAAGAAGACTGAGGTAAGAACCGACCACCTACTGATCGGAGGAAGCGGGACTGAACAGTAAGACGACAGGAAATACTGAAACTGATTGAAGAAAGTTCCGTACCAAATTGTGGGGAAAGCCTTGTCAACAGTTGGAAATGTAGTATCGGATCCGACTAGCCGAGTTGTCTCGGTAGATGAGATTGTCGTCTATGAGGACGTTGGGGTCATTTGGTCACAATAATGGCTGAATTACAATTCATGATAATGACAGCTTCAAAACTGGTCGGAACCTAATCACTTGACACGAGGTTGCACACTTTGGCTGTTCATTGTCAATCCATTTGTCCAATTTATGTACACAGGTCCTAACTATATGAGAAGTTGTTAAAACATTGCAACAGTTGCTTCAGATGGTTTCATTCAAGCTCCTTATTGAATTTTCACTGACCGATTACGATGTTGGCCTACTTTCTTAGACATTATGCTTGACGGGGACAAAATCGATCTGACAGAGCAAGTCTTGTCTCAGTTGGCCCCTACATATGAGCTGCATAAACGGGTATTCCCATCACTCTACGACGGTTTAGCCGGTTGGAAATTGTGTTACGCCAACAAAAGCAGAACCTACTGGCTCAACTCATTCCGATGGCCATATCTCGATTTGTTTTTTTNAGAAAACAATGAAGAAATGCTTAATAGCCAAAGTAGATGTCTATCTGGCACTGCTAGGACACAGAAACACCACGTCAGCAGATATAAATTTGAGTCTGGCTCAACGGCTCATGGGAGGAAGAACGAGAGCTCGAATACCACTAGGTGAAGATCGTCTAGCCCTACAAACTGTCACGAGGGACACCGTAAGAAAACGTTTGAAGCAACGAATGGGACGAGAAAGACAAGTGTATAACAAAGGGAGTCATGAGCTACCAAGATTGGACGAAGGGGATACTGTTTGGATTCAGCCATTCGGTTTGGGCTCTGACAGATGGGCCCCAGAGATTTTGGAAGGACGATACTGTGAGCGTTCTTATGTGGTACGTACAAATCACGGGACATTAAGGAGGAACAGAGTGCACCTAGGGAAACAGGAAACGATGAACACAAGTTCCGGAGCAGTTGAATCCAGTTTCACTGAAGAGAACGAGTTCGTTCTACGAAACCGAAGAATACCGAAGATTCTTTAAAAAGGGAAGGATGTGGTGGGGTGCAGCCAATCGTGTACGCCATATCTGCATTAACCAATCAGACTGTTTGACATTGACCTATATCTATAGTATCGATAACAGACTAGATGAGATGTTGTGTGTAGTGTAGTGAATACACATCCTTCTTTGAACCTGACTTGTTCTACATGGATAAGCGATGAATCGAATAGGTTTTCACCACAGAACTGTGAACCAGTGTCGCGTCACGATCCACTGTGTTTCGTGCATACGTCCTGTGTTGAGTGAACCACGTAAAAATACTGCACCTGGTATCCTCATCTGTCGAAGATCGTATCGTGTTTGTCTGAATTTGTTTGAACACAATGACAATCATGTAACTATCTTCTCAGTGGGTGACCAGCTGCGCGAGTGCATCTGGCACAGAGTGGACTCAGAACACCCGGACTACTCCCCATATCGTTGAGCGTTGGTTGATAATACGTGGAATCAATATGCTGAATATTTGTTTCTAGTGTCTTACGTGTTTTGATAGTGAGAAGAATGGGTATTGGTCTGTTGAACTGTTCCAACAATAGGGAAAATCACCAGAACAACAAACCATCATTAGACTAGTGTTGCTTCAATTTACTCATCTTGTATCAGAAAGTGTTGTGTGAAATTAGGAAGCCACACTGATTGTATTATGTGCAATAGATTGTTGTTGAAAATCAAAACAATTCGTTGTGGTGGTCAATTCGTCATGACGAACAAATGGCGAAATTTCTTTATTTTTCTTCTCCATTTTACGTGTTTGTCGTGTAATGCCAATTTTGTATGGTTCGGAACAGACTGTTTGTAAACCTTGCAATTTACCTCAAAACCATGCTCACTAAGTATACAGGTAAACGGGTGTGACAAGTATTTGTCTTGATGTGTGCGACTTAGGACGGTTTTTGGAACGCACTGAGCACGCCTGTCCCATAGTCCACCATGTCAGACGTAGTCAGAAAAGTAACGATTTCCTCTTCAGTACTAGCACAATGTTTGTCTGTCGTAAATAGCCTGCTTAATGGTGTCTACATTCCCCGTGTTATTGTGCGTGATGATTCTACTCGACTGCTTAGTGTTAGCCTACACTGTCGCTATCTGGACCATTCTTTTATTTAATTACAGTTCTGTTTGTTGTTGATGGGATTTCGGCATTTAAACAAGCGATTTCGTCCGCTGAACATTCCCCACGTTCGCAGTCGCAGAATGACGCCTGACCAACGATGCGTTCAATGCACGACTAAATGAATAAACTACCCTGCTCAACTTTGTCATACAGATTTTATTGGTTTGGAGATTGTTGGTCCTGGTTAAGTGCCTAACCGATTCATCAACGTGAAGGGACACTGCAGGCCTGCAGTAACCTGTGTTGGGATCAACTTTGTTCGCGATCCGCTTGTGTCACCCGTTTCGCTTTAACCCACCACAGTGACTACGCGTAATACTCGCCATAAGTGGCTTACGTTACACCACTTGTGGTCCCACTCACACTCCATAACCAATCTATACCCGAAGGACTAAGACCAACCGGGGTGTGAATGAGGCGTTCGTATCCAGCATGCTAGTACTAGTTACCCAGTAGGTAGGCTAGTATGAAGGTGAAAACCTTATCTCTGGGAAAAATAGAGATTACAGTGATAAGTTGGGAGGAAAAATACTGAAAGTACAATACAAGGAATAGGTCAGCATAACAGTAAATATTATTGCGCCTCACGTACGAGGAAGAACAGCAGCAAACACGTAAAGTTGTGCCGAAAGAGAACAGTGCACTACCAAACATGAAGAAGAGAACGAAAAGTAGGTCACAATGACTCAGAATTGTGTAAATCGGAGCGTGCAGCTTACCAAGCGGCAATGGTCGTTGGTTGGTACGAGCCGAAAATGTATAGGCGACTCCACTTGCAACAAACTAACTGGTCGTCCACCTTCGACAATGTGTTTAGACCTCGTCGGTAACCATGCGCATTCATCGCGACACAGTATAATCATGTCAACACGTCCGGCTGTATCCATAATTCCTTTGCGTACAATGTACTTGAATTTGTAACTGTGCAACCGTCGCTGACTGAACCCCCGGGCCCCCCTCTCAGACCGTGCCTCTCCAGACATCTCAGTTGAAGTTAAACTCTTCTCAACATCTAAAATTGATAATACAACGCAAAAAACTTTCTTGAATAACGTCAAAATATCACAACTTCTGACCACCAGGAGTTCGTGCATCTGTTTCCAGTTGGCCTCACAACACTTGTTTCATAATCCTTTCGTCGCCTATCCACTGGACATGTCTTGACCAACGTGGATAACTAAGCACCACCATGGCTTCAGTCCCGTCAGTCTCTTCGCTTAAGTGCCATAGCGTTCGGAATCGTGTACGACCACCAATTACCCGGAATGAGTTTTAAACCTTGCAGAAAGAAGCCACCCAGATACCTCATATTCCGCTGACACAGTGTCCAATCCTTACTGCCGTACAACAGCATAGGTAGCACCGGTGAGCAGTAGATAAACAGTCAGGTTTCCGCCCTTATTCTGCAGTTCTTTAAGAAACGTCTTTCAGTACATTCAAAGTCAGTGATAGCCTTTACCGCATGAGTTCCCAATTCACTGTCCGCAGGGAAGTAGACCGACAGATTACTAACTTCTTCGTAGGACGCTTTATAACTAACCACAGTACTCTGTTGATGCGGACTTCAGGTGAAGACAACACACTCACTCCATGAAGACTGAAATACGGAAAATCTGATACCTGGGTTTATATCCACCGACCTATACCGCTTCCTTGACGAGGTGGTCGGGCTTGTGTACTGTTTTGACCCGGCGGGTTATGCTGACTAGGACTCCGGTCCTTCAAGGTGCAACCTTGTCAGACAGGCCAAAGGGGAGCAGTCAGACGATAAGCAGTTACACTCATAGGATGATATGTCGCACTACTGACCAGGTAGGAGTGCTTAGGTAGCGAGGCACGATCCTATGGGCATACAGCAGAACTATTTTTTATAGTTGCGGCACTGCTGTCTTACGTATCAAAAACTAGGGGGTTAGAAAAGGTACCCTCAAACAAAGAGCACTCCGATCGCCCAACAGTTGGCCGTGACCGCCGGCGTATTAGCCAGTACGGTCGGAGAACATCAAATATCTCTCAAAAGCCCGATGTAGCTTCGAGTACATCCGCTGCGTTCAGCAGTGCTCAGAATCAGATATTATTGTCTTATTCACTGCGCCCTTGGGTTGGCTAGGCAAGCCCTTCACTGCCAAGTGAGTCACACTCTTGAGTCATTGGCTCCGAGTCGGGTCCCACAAGAAAACCCTATATCCTGTTGTCTCGCAGGTCAGACTTTTGAGTCAGAGGCTCGGGGTGGGGTCCCTCAAGTCAACCCCCTTCCGCGGCATAAACGACCGGGAAGTATCAGAAGTTATCGTTCTCTCGACAGTGACA
>QNGE01002259.1:77842-94007 GCA_008508345.1 Paragonimus westermani | reverse complement strand
TCTGAAACGTGGCCTGTTCGCAAGCAAGATATCAACAGGCTTGCTGTGTTCGACCATCGTTGTCTCCGCCACTTGGCCCACATTAAGTGGGCTGATCGCGTGAGCAATGTGGCAGTTCGCCGGCGCGTATTCCGGAAAGCTCGGGATGCGCGATTAATTGGTCAAGTAGTTACGTTGCACAGCTTGCGATGGTTGGGTCACGTGCTCCGTATGCAAGCTGAGCGTTTACCGCACCGGGCATTATATACTGAGGCCACCAACAGTTGGGTTAAACCGCGTGGTGATCAAGGAATAACGTGGACAAGGAACATAAAGACCTCGACTGCTCCACTGAGCAAAGTGGGCAGGTATCACATGCCTGGATGGGGTCCTCGTGATCACTCGAGCCGATGGTTAGAGTCGCTATCCGAGATGGCGATGTGTCGCAGTCAATGGCGTACCTGTATCCATGCCATTTCTAGTTCTTCCGCTTAGTCTTCGTTTAGTATTTGTCGACCTTCGTAGTAATGTTTCCTTCTAGGATATTGCACGTCGCCGTTAAGGTGAGCGACCGCCCGGACCACAGTACCTTTTAGTCCCACTCATGGTCGTTATGATGATGTTGATGGGTTGATATCCGAACAGAACTTCAATGGTGCTATCGTAAAGGCCGTGGTCAGTTACTGAAGTTTCTGTTCGCTCTACTTAAGTAGTGCACTATCATCTGCGAACAACAAGGACACGCACATTGTCGAATTGGTTTGCAGACCTTAGGGTGTCAAAACCGACCGGTATTCAGCAATCTTCCGTGCGGTATTCAACCAGATCACTATCCTTCGAGTTGTAGAGAGTAATTGTTAGCATTGCAGTCAAATGTAAACTAAAATTGCAGTGATGTGTATGTGGCATTTTCTGTTACCGTAGTGTGGTGTTCAGATTTTCTTGCAGTTTCGATCCAGATAGCTCTACCGACTCGGATCCCGGTCCTTCCGATTTCAACTGTGCCAGACAGGTCGGAGAGGATCAGCCAAAAAGAAGAGGTTGAGTTGTTATGTCCACCGGTATGGACGCCGTAATATTGCAAACAACACGGGCGAACTTACCAGATGTCGCGTAACAAAATCGATTGAACGGACAAGGATTGGAAAGCAAAAATATCCACAGCAGAAGGTGCCAGCTACACAAACCGGGCATAAGTGCACATGGTGTGTGAGTGGAAACCACCACTGTGTTGTGGACTGGAATTCAGTCTCAAAAATGCACCTGCTATGGGAATGCATGAGTTGGACAATAAATATCGTGTTTTAACGAATGACTTTTTGCTACATTAAGGCCAACAAAAAGAACGGAGATTTGATGTTACACAAAAACATAACGATAACCACTTGATGACTGAATACACTAACACATTTGAAATTGACCTTTTGTTTTCAGCTGCCTTCTTCCTACAGCAAGATCACAGCTGGAATTTTGTAATGTTCGACATGAACCAACAGGGTTTCACTTAATCTCTTTCAGTTCGTTGGCTTCTGTATCCACATAACATCATCACGCATGTAGACAGACCTCCATGTAACCTTGGTCTGCCTCGCATAACATAGTGATAAAATGAGCAAGATGTAATGGAACTAAAATGAGCATTAAAAATAGGTTGTATTGTGTAAATGAATATTTTTTAGCAAGGGATTAGGTTGTTTTCTAGGGCCTATAAACGTTAACTCTAGGGAGATGTGGTGTGGTCCGTATGCATGACTCGATGGACTGCCAAAAATTTATTGTAGCTCACTATGCCGAAGATAAAAACACTACTGATGGCAAACCATTTGCTAGTGTGTTACACGATTTCACATCTCACTCCTGCATTTGGGTTGACAGCATACTCAGTAACCCGGAGTAGTAAAAATGCACACGGTGTACTTTGAGAATCCCACATGGCTATAGTGCTTTGTGACCTCATACCCCAGATAACCCATCCACACATCCCAAAGCCTGGCTACGCGTCGGCTAGTTGCAACATCAAACGAGGGCAGGTGGCACAAACCGATACTTACAGGACAGGTGCGCCAACTCATATGCGTCTATTCTGAAGAGGGTGGCAATGCAATCCTGTAACTAAAGAGGTATAACATTCAATTTCACGAATCGTGAACGCCAATGACATTCATACAAAAGTTAAGGGTGTGTGAGAAAAAACAGCGGCAATGAATTGGGGAAACTGCTGCCGAACTGGCTGTGACAACATTATCCGATAGGCACATCCACCATTCTTGTTGGCTCGAAACGATAGTCGGATCACTGCCCGGTAAATGGGGCAAAATTAACTCTCAACTGTTACTTTACTATAGCGTTGATCACACCCCATACGTCTTCGTTTTGGTTCAACGTGGGCCTTTGAGCAATCCAACAAATTTTGCACTGCTATCCGCAGATTCCCATGAGCTGAAAAACGCGAATTTCTCACACTTTTTTGTTAACTGTGGTATTTGTACCAAAAGTTGTTTGCTAGAACTTCCTTGGGGTTATCAAGTGGCAATCGGGATGTCTTCCTACAGTAATCAGCGATAAATATTTTTTGCATTGATCTATTCAGCGTAGTCGAGGTTCCTCTACGGTCAGAATTGGATTGTCCGCGGTCCATTTCGGCAATTTCTTGTTAAAATGAGCGGCCTCCGGCTACCACGTTGTCTTTGTATACAGCTTACCACGTTGTCACGCAATAAGTGGTTTTATTCATTTTAGTCGCCGTTCTTCGGTCCTGGCTTTGCTCAACAGAATTCCTCATGTGCACACATGTCTCATCACCCATCCGGGTGTTCTCGGTAGCCGCGTGCTCCTGTTCTTATGACGTACGTACGTTTGCGCAGTTAAATCTCGATTTAACCTTGCCGATCGCGGACGAATTTGTACCCTGTAGTGGCACCACATAACAGGTTAGTACAGACCTGCACTGTCCATTCACAGTGGTGGGTCTGTACGACAAAGTTGAAGAGGGTAGTTCATCCATCCACTCGCTGAACAGGCGTCACTTTACGATTACAAACACGAAGAATGTTCAGTGAATGAGGTCGCATGTTCTAAACCCGAAAGGTTGTCAATAACAAGCAGAATACTGGTGAGTAGTGTGAGATTTTGGCTTTGCAAGAACTGAACGTCACTCGCAAAAGATCGCAACTGTTGCTTCATGAATTCATGGCTGGAGTTCTAACCCCGGCCGTGGCAAGAATATGTACTGGTGACAAGAGCGAAACTCGAGTCTAATACTTCTTTTGGAAAGGGACTGACTGTAAAGTCTATGGGGGTGATAACTGTGATTGCTTTTGTGTGATGTGCAATTTAAATAAACAGGATCGCAACTAAACAGAAAATGTATAGATCGGTGACTGTGTTAGATGTTTGGACATTTACGTCGAAAAACAATTCAAGCCCTTTCAATTTTTTCCGTCTTAGTCCGACCGCCGTATGAAATCGCGTATGTCTGCAACGTCTTTCACTGACTGAACTTTTACAGTTGGCTGAGTGAACCACCTACTCGTTTCGTTCACTCACACATTATGACATCACTCATCTCTGCGAATAATTTTTGTCGTCGCGGTGTAGGGTGAGAACACGTGGCGGCAATGGAACGCCGGACACGAGAATAAAATAATAGCAACGGTCGATCGTGTGGGTAACACGATTGGTTGGAAAATACCCATTGAAGTCATGAGAACGACAGAGCAGCGAACAAGATATGTTTTCTGTGTCTGATCTTCAGGCTACTTACAACACAACAAACATGAGAACGGTGACTAGGGTGAGTCAGAAAAAATGGTCAATATAGGTCATGGACGGCGTGTTTGGTATCAGTCACGCAGTCACTGTTCCAAATCGTGGGCTTGATTGATTGTGGGCCAGGGGAGGTTGTGTCCACACAAACGTCTTCTGAGCATAGTGGTCAGGGTTGCAAAATCGCACGTTAACGGCTTCGGCAACGGTCAACATTCGAAATCTCACCATTTTTGATCGACTCTTCGACACTCGGTAGACAATTTGAAAAACATCTTTTTTACTGACAGAATGATTGGAGACGGTCAAGTGAGCAACAATCGCGCCTGAAACCGTTTTAATCACACCAGTGTTCAACCACGCAGGATGGTGTTCACACACTCTGTCCGACAATCGCCTTGTAGTACGACCAATATATGATGCTCGACACGAGCAAACAAATGAGTACACACAATAATTGGTTGTAAAACATGGAAGTTTGTCTTTGAGTTGTGACATGATAACGGGTGTTGAACGGAAACTGATACACAATTGAGCGGCAAGGTAGGTTGTTTCGGCTGACTTTCTTAGCTTTCTGGAGATAATTCCAGCCATGGGATCTCCCTTGAAAGGAAGACTAATAAACGCCCGTTTCTTATTCACGGAGGGTGCCTTAAGTTTCAACTCTACCGCCTGCGTCGCCCTCTGAATGAAACGCATTCCGTAGCCATTCTGCATGAACACTTCTTGTAGAAAGTCTAGCTCAGCTTGTAGTGTCAGAGGTGTAGATCCTTAACGCTCTGCCCGTTAGGCATCGTATGAAGCTTCGCTTTCGATTTAGCGGGACAATTGTTGACACTACATACGGGTATTGTCGATCGGACAATCAATATTCAGATTCCACACAACAGTGAGCATCACAGAACGGTCGGTTTTTTGCACAAAAAGTAAAGCAGTACGGTTGCACCATCGCGTTATATACCCTGCTCCAATGATGACTCACTTTAATTCACTCATGACCAAAAACGTTAGGTAACAAAAGCCAGTGATCTGGTGTACAGGCCAAACGATTTTATTTGGATGATGGCGGATGTATTGCGATTATCCAGGAGCAAAGAGTTCACAAACGACCAACTGCCGAACCTGTGGTTGTCCGACTCACAAGACGAGTGGAGAAGAAACAGTGTGATCAACAGAACCCATCGATAGAACCACCGACAGAATTCATCGAACTTGTAGCTGCAAGAAATACAAACCGCATAAGCCACCCCTCAACATCGTCTGGTAGTAGGTTAAGCAAACGTAAGCGTTCTTAATAGAAGGTAATTAAGCAGTAAACACAGACACGTTCGATGTTTCCAGCAAATATTGTCAGTGTAAGTTCACGCATTGATATAGTGAACAGTGGGGTGGGAGTGTCCACAATATCCGATAGCAAAGTGTCAAATAAAGGCTAAGCGATCGTAAATAGTCCCACCCTATTGAAATCGATGAATCAAACGCAGCAGCGCATTATGGAGAGACAAACTGCTGTGAGAAATCAACAAGTGTATGAAAAAAAAAACATGACACACAACAGCACCGAGTACAACGTCGGGGGCTCCGATGCCAGTGACTCTTATCCGGTTTCGGTGGGTGTGTTCATCCACTAAGGGATTGTAAGGTTGGTTAGGGAAGGCAACAAATTAGATCTCAATTTCATCATCTGGCGTCGTATGCGTTGGGGCTAAACAAGAGTTGACCAGTTTTAACAGCGTCATATTCTCCAAAGCTGCGGCAACACGCTCTTTATCGGCCAACTGTTTGTTGATCTCGTCTTCAGTGTTGTGCGTACCGGCAGCGATCCGGACTTCAGACTGGAAGGATAGGCATAGTGGAGTGAAATTTGGACGATGCAAACTCGTGAGCCACCAGATTGTGGTAGGAACTGACACATGGAAAGATGCGTCCATAATAGGTCACAATGGAAAAGCTGGACAAACCAAACGGTGACCATATCTGCAAGACTTCAGTGGGAGCAATAACCAGAGTTAGAGCTGCTGAAAAACGCCTATCACGAGCGACTATGTGTATTTAGCACAAATGTCTGAGAAGAGTTGGTCCAGTTATCAGAATCACAGCTGAGACGGCCACAATCAGAATGGAGTACTATTTTTAGTAGTAGCCTGGCTACAGGAGTTTTAAGACAAGCGGCTAGACAAGTATCAACTCATGCTGTGAGATTCTATCAGATCCTTCTTGAACTTAAAAGCATCAATACAACTCTTCACGTGGGTAGAGCACAGACCACATGCATGAACTACCAAGGACCTCTTACAGCCTTCATGCACCTAGTCTGTTCAACGCACTTCACACTCGAGGGTTCGGATACAATTCTTCATAGGCTAACTGATGCTACCACAAAAACAGGCGGACTCAGAATGCCTATGCAGCTAAACCACTGGACAATCGATAATGACAGGTCCCAAAAACAGAAACACCGCTTATATAAGTTCTGTGGACATAGTACAATGGAAGAGAGGTCGTCTGTGTGACGTACAACACAGACTTCTCCTGCTTGAGGAACAGAGATAGTACAACAACAAGGGTGTACAAATGCAAGCGTACACAACACACACCTCATCTGGCTTGAGATGACTACAAACCGCAAACAGCAGTGGAGAGAATAATGATAAGTTAAAAGTTGTATACATACAGAAGGATTCGACCACTCCCTACAGGCAAAGGACGGGTAAAACTGTACACAAAGAAGTCGAACTAACGCGGGTTATCAACAGGAAAACACGACAGTGGGAACGGCATTGGAGTGCAAATAGTTGACAAATGCAGGAGATTATCAGACAAGAGTGCAGTCAGAGTGGAACTGAAAGGTTACCCATAAAGCCAGTATAGAAAACGGTAGAAGACAGCATCAACAACATGCGACTCGACTCACTTTAAATCGACGGGGAAGAGAGCGTAAAAGCTTCACCTTGATGGCCAACCCAATCAGCGTGGCCATACTGCAACCAGGTATGGTCGGTGTGAATTGCACAGACACGCGGCCCTCATTATCATCTACCGTGATCGCCTCTTCACTAACTACACCAAGCACTTCCAAGCTGTGAGGATGTTCTGGGTCTCGGATATCCCGGACGTGTTCTATCATCGCATAAAATGAGGGGGGAAATGTAGCCGGCGTGAGGCTCCGAACACTTTAAAGAGTCTCAACTATCGAACAAATAACACCAACAACTAAATCGATCTGTCACTTTATTCAAACCAAGAACGATAGTAAATCAGTGTGCATATCTTAAGTATTAAGCAACATCCACGACTTTTCTGATAGCAATACGGCAATCAGCGGAAAATAGTGAAAAATTCGATAAAAAGAGTCATCATAAGGATTCGTCTCTAACAGCCTCAACGACTTCACCGGAAATAAGTGTTTGGCCAGCGAAACGCTTTCGATGAATCAATTCCATGACAAGTGGACAAAAACAAAACCAAACACCATACATAAACAACGAGGAAATAGCAATTAGGTATTTGCCCGATAACCAGGATGAATGTGTGGCCTAAACAAATTTAGTCATGGCACACAGTGGCCAGAATGTGACATTTAACTCCTAGACTGACGATACGTGGGAACAATACATGAGTTGGAAAACACGTTCCGGCGAGACTCGGTGCTCTTGACCAATGAGGTGTGCATCAGGATCGCACACGAAGTTGACAAAACTGAGGCTATGGTCAGACACGCGGGACGACAGTGACGAGTTATCTAAGAGAGGCGCCTGGTTGTACGACTCACAAAGCTTAACAAACACAGGCACGCCGCTGAATAAGATACTGTCACATTCGAGTTGAACTACCTTCAACTTGGCAGGCAACCACTAACTTCAGTAGAACTTTTCAGGGCTCACGACTGCACTGCCAACTTGACGTTTGCTGTAACATTCCAGGTTCACAATATGTTTTGGACAAAAGTATGCAATTCTTCCGACTCACAAGTGCGTAGCCGAAACAGCCTTTAGTGCACACAGACACCGTCGTGCTGTTAAGCCGGAAGCACTTCTCTTATCCTCACCGACACCTCGCAGACGACGTTACAGGCATATTAGATGACGCCACGTTGCAAACGATCAGAGACGTCGTAACAGTAAGAATGGACACAGCGTCAAAGGCAATCCAATCACATAACAATATTTCACATTTGAAAGAGGTGTAAAACGTATTTCCTAGGGTCATCACTTGAGCAGCTCAAAGTGGCTGGCATGGTAACGCGGAACATAAGTAGAGTGGTATCGTTGCAAACATCCGGCCTCAGTGATCCCTAGCGAAGTGGTGGATAGCTGTTTCAACCTAGCTGGGTCGGGGACGATGATAGATGCTTGCTCGTCTACAGGCCAATCACAAAACGAGTGTTCGGTTTCAGCCTACGAGCGAAAGTGCAACAGCTAAGGAAGGTAAAATGGTGACGTTCACAAACATACAATGTCTGACGGCTTATCGCCCGACAAAAGCTCTACATCTTGATCTCCAAAACTGACAAATAATCCTTCCGGAATATCATCTACTGTTCAGTTGATGAGAAAAGGAAGAATCAAATACCTCCAGTGGGTGCCGCAAGTTTCAAAAGAATGAACCAAATGCGGATCATTGTGGCTGTATGGCGGTTAAACAACAGCCATACTCATTGTCAACGACGACGGCGATGATGAGAAAGGGGAGTAGGTAACAGTCAATCACCCTTGTCGACGTGTCGTACTTAGACACAAAAACAGATCGCCTCGCTAATTCCCCTCTGGGGTAGGATAACTAGTTTGTGAGTTCACATCATCAACAGGCATAATGATAAATCAGTGCTTAGTTTGTCACGCAAGAATCTAAGAGGGCATCGTAGACGTTCTTGACAACATCCAGACTATTGTCTGTGGAAACATAGACAGATGATAAATAAACAACGTCTTTCTGATCCGTTTCGACTGATTTTGATCAGTGTTACGCCTGATTACATTCACTGAGATACAGTAGAGTAAGTTCTGTTCTAAATTAGAGTTTAATGCAATCTGCTCTATAGCTTAGGCGTGAGATTCGGTTTGATCGTCACCAGAAGCCATGTGAAAGAATCCCTGATTCGCGACATTACCCAAAGACGAACAGGAACCCAAGTTTAGCTGCAATTATGTCTAAACGTTTAGATGTGCTGATTAAGTCAGGTCAATCAGTACGAGGTGGTGCGATTAGTGAGGTCAATCCGTAACCACCGAACCCAAAATTCTAAGAGTAATTCTACCAGTAACAATGAGTTCTAACATCAGAAACACCATACCAGGGACTGCCCACAAATTAAACCAGAGAAAGATCAAGCGCAAGTAGCTGTCGATTTACAACAATGGGCTGGCTGTGGCTTAATGGTAAATATGCCCAACCATCAGTCGCAAGGTTGTGGGTTCAAGCCTGATGACTTTGACATGTCCCGTCTACGTTTAGACAGCCTGACAGCATTCAGACCACATATGGCCTTGTACGTCACAAGGAAGTAAGTGTCATGAGAGTGTAAACTGAGAACTTGACCTAACTTCCGAAGATTGAAATAATCGAGTACACTCTTAGTAAGTTGCATGTATGCTATAGAGCAAAATGAATCATTTCAAGTCAACTCAGTCAAAATGAAACGAAAAATATGAACTTGTATCAGGAGCTGCACACATATTTACCGAATATCTCATGAACATCAATCGGCTGCCTAGCCCCGTCCCACGCCTCATCCGGATCCAGATTCCAAGTCCCGGACCGAAGTGGCAAACGTGGTCGAACAGAGAACAACGTCGGATTGGCATTCTCTAACATATCGACTACTGAATTCTCGAGTAATCCAAAACCGTATTCACTGTGAATAAGACAAAATAGACAGCTGGTTGACAGTCATACACATGAAGAAAAGTGACTCAAAGCGAAGATACTTTTCCGATAGATTGACTCCAAGGCTGCACAGTAATAAAGTGGCAAGTCACTGAATGAATAGCATGTGCATGCAGCATGTTATCGAGAATAACTGATTTCAGATGGGACGATAATGGAAACTAAGGAGTTAAATCGGGCGGAACAAATGGGACGTTCATTAATTACGTAGGAGACATAAAGAGCATAAACTGAGGGTGAAAGTGGGCCAAGATTCGAAGTGAAGTGGAAAAAAGAAATCAAAGCATGTAAAAGGAGAGTATGCTTATGATGAGCTGTGGTTCAGCAGATTACAACCACGCCAGAGGTGGAAGATCAAGAGAAATTTCCTTTGCGTAGTACGTGAATAAAGACAGCTTTAGCTGAACACAGCAAACGTAGACGTACACCACTTCAGAATCGATGAACTGTGCCAGAACAGAGCTGATGATGCCTGCTAATGATGCTGTGCGCAATGTCCTTTAATGCCCTTATATAGTTGCCTTGTATCACCGATGTAACTAGCCCCAGAGGAACAGTCGAGATGATATGGACAAACCGGTGGTGAAACAAGGCAATAAACTCTTGAAGCGTGAGAAATTCATGCATCGACGTTAAAAAGTGGGGCTGGGTGGAGTGGCAGCACACAGAATGAACACAAAAGTATATAAGTCAACAGGTGAGCAGACCACACATTCAGTTTACGAGGGCGGAAGTGCCTGGTAAATTGATAGTGCGTATCGTCAATAGCGTACTCGCCATACAACACACCAGACAAGGAGAAAGCGTAACCGTCCGTATCTTACAATTGTCCCGCTCTCTAAATCAATGCCATCCCATTTATGATATCAATTGGATTGACGCGAAAAAGTAACACTTTATAACCGACGGATGTCACCAACACAGAAGTTGAGCAAGTGAGTGTTAACCGTGAAAGGTACACCTCCTAGCCAAACAGCTCGTGAACATGTCATCGACTGGTATTCTGTGCCCATGGTTAGATGCTGTGACTCCAGTGTACAATGCACAGCACATGCAGACGACATTGTAACGATACACGCCTAATCAGCGCAGGATACGCTTATTTTCACGGCCCCCCAATAAACGGGCTCACTGGGAACACGGTGATAAACATCCGACAACGAAGACAGTAGATGCACGTGCACCTTGCTGACGAGCAAGTGGTTATTAAGCCGTAAAAGAGTCAAGATCACAAACAGCTACAGTTATCAATAGATTCACGGACCGTTAAAGGAGAGAGGAAGATTCTTGCATGTCACTGTTTCTGTGTTGGTCGGTGAAAAATTGTCTGCGATAATTTACAGATGTAGATAAACGGTGGGTGGAAATTTTTAAAAATCCCAATGAAGGTACTAGCTCTTATCATGTTAGAAGTGAACAACGAAACACGCCGAATCAAAATTCGTCAGATATGCGTACATAATGACCTGTGGTACTGGGCTAGGATGACGCTTAGGAAACTTCTGGTGCAGATTGTCTTTCACGTATGTGCCGATTCAGCGGTAACCAATGTTGGACAGTGCGCTTCAGTATGAACAGAACTCAGCTGTGGAGCAGTTATGCTTGCAAAGTAACCTGCATATTCTGGAGGTTCATTCTTATTTGGTGGGGGGAGATTTACCAATGGATAATCCACATGTAGAGTAGTCTGTAGGTTAGAATTAGGTCTCCTCTGAGATATCCGTAATTCAGTGAAAGTTGACAATTTTACCAGTCGTTCCGAGCAAGAGGGGGGTCCTTGAGTACCATAATTCTTCTAGTGGCCCGTCTCTGAACGCTTTCAATGAGTGTTCCACCTTTCTTAAGATAAGGACGACAGGCGCGTGTTTGTTTCCAGAAGTGGGCAGATTAGGAAGGCCGACATAGTGGTAAAGATTTTGGGGGTGTTAGTTTCCGAAAATCTACCCTGAGATTCAAGGTTAATTGCATCTTTTTAGTCATGGTTGCAAAAGTTATAGACAGACTCAGACTGTCTGTCACTAGGGTCCTTGTGTCACTCGCATACTGACACGAGTAGCTTTGTGCCGCCAGGGTAATAGTCAACACGATTTTGATGGCGAACGCGCGAAACTGCATTTTTCGTTAATATGGACCACTGATTTAGACAGAGTAAATCGTTCTAAGGTTACCATACCTTCTGGGCACTCTAGGACTCGCCAGAATCTGTCATTGGCGTAGAACAACATTGTGCTGGGTAGTTCAAGGACCAAAAGAATGAATGACAGGGATCCTAACATTGATCCTTGCGAAACGGCATTGTTTGCGGGGAAACTCCCTAACAGTTGTCTATTCACCTTGACGCGAAACATAAGTTTAGTTAAGTAATTCTCAAGCCACGTGAGTAGGCGCACATCGAGGCTACAACTATTGAGTCCCCGCAGCGAGATGGAATGGTCAATCTTATCAAAGACTTTGGAAAACTCAACAGAAACTATGTCCATGGTCAGTCTTCTGTCAGCGGCTTTCGTCTAAAAGCCACAAGTAATCCACAGATTAGCCACACACGAGTATCCTTTGAGGAAACCATGTCACTCCATGTTGATCAGTTCGAGATCTCCAACCTCTGCTAGGAGAGAGTCACCTAGTAGGCTGTCCATTGATTTGGAGATCTATGAAAGCAACGCCATTAGTCGATACGTTCTAAAACCAGATGGGGGTAAAGACTTGTGGATTCGATATACGACGTCGTCAGATTAGCCATAGAGCAAATAAGAAGGATCAACAAACTCGTCTGCCGTGGTGGACTGAAGATCTTCGGAACCAAGCGGAGACTAAGTGGATGCTAAGCACGCGCTGCTCACGAAGTTCAATCAGTGGATTATGTACGATCGAATGCAAGTAAATGTCTCATACTTCAATTTTAGGCATTTCGATACATTGAGACCGAAAACACCAGAAGGATTATCGAATACCGATCTTTCGTATTATTGTCGAAAACTGCGTGCATATAGCTATGTTTAATCAGTTTGCCCAGTGCAGAATAAAAATATCCGTCATGTAAATCTTGTTGAGGGCAAATAAATCCCTCCAACCTAAAAAAAATAAAGGAAATTGGGGATATTATATTGCATTTATTGGCAACTGAACGTATTTCCATGGCCTTTACACCACAACCTAATTCAGAAGTGCCGAATGTGAACAAAACCAATTAAACTGACGGGGTATGTGCTATTTATCTCCAAATAATACGCACCAATGCATATATAACATATAACACTTTCAACTAGCAAACGAGATATATGTGATAGCATGGCGAAGCTCGCCTTGAAAAAACGAATTACAAGACCTAAACTCCAATTCAGACGACAATGCGCATCATCACCATTGTGGACGGTAATACGAGTGGTCCACGCTAATGTCCAACTGCTACACAACCATCGATAGAATAGACAAACCTTGAATAGGAGAAAATAAAGAGAAAACACCTACGTCTCAAATCAGATCTTCAGTAATAAAGGTATCAGCACCTTGCATGCAGGAGAAAGTAAGGGATTATCAGAAATACGGATGAGATGTAAAATGGGACTGTTTGTGTACAATGGAATCATCATGTAAACAATAAAACTGTCAGACAACCGATCTTCAGAGACGACATGAACATTTTCATGCCTAAAGTGGTCTCTTGATATCCAGTCCACTGGTTCAGACACGTGCTTCGTACGTCGCCATTCGTGTAAATCCTACAATATTTGTGGCCCATTAAAAAGGCAGCGCGGTGACCGTACGATGACTGCACACAGGCATGAAGCTAGTGAAGCTTGAGTTTGCTTTCATCGACCCAAAGCGGTTCCCCAATTATGAGCTAAAGGATTTTGAACATGACGATGCCGCATCATACACCATTGCAACCGATGACGTTTGTTTGAGGGAACTATTACATACTGGGTATATTAACTCATTCTACTCTCATTTCGTCCAATGTCGTACAGCTTGCTATCCAAATGGAATAGCGGTAATTTCCAAGTGATTACAAGAAAGACGTTGAGAATTAAACAAACACTGACATCACGGAAGCATATGCAGGTTTTAGATACAAAACTATGGTTGATACGCGAAAGTTGGTGGCCGGTAACGAAACAGTGGATAATTGTTTCGGATTTCATCAGCAACATGTACGCCTGGAACCGAACCTGTGAGCGTTAGCACGACTGATAAGAAACCTATTCACTAGACCACGAGTCCGTAGTAGTCTGTGATGTGTTCACGTTTGTTCGATTCATCCCTAACCTCTCTCATATACGTGCTTTGTGTATGTATGACGTACACTTGCAAGCGTGAGGATCGGTCCTTCGGTGTCTGAAATTTGATTTGTCAAGCTCATTTTCATCCCACTGGTTGTTATTCCCATATTCATGCTACATCGATCTGACTCAATTCAAACGTCACTAAATTGGGTTGCTTTTTTGTCCGCAAAGCAACACATATTGGCAATGAGAAACAAAAACTGCAGTGGTATTTGAGAGTGGTGTTGCCTATTCTCATAGTTCAAACGGACAAGGGCAACACGATGATTAGGCTAAACATGTATGTGTATGAAAACAAAATGACGTCTCTTGAAAAGGCTGAATAAGGGTTTGGAGATTCGATTCACCGAAACCCTGATAGCTATTCACAAAAGAAGTCATCCACAGAACAAGTCAAACATCATGGACCTATCGAGGGACTAGTGCTACGACTACACCCATTGTGACACCCAAAATAGAGCAGGACCTACCAATTGGGGGGTTCCTTTTTCGTACACTCCAATCACGCTTGCCTTCAGATAATCTTCTTACGAGCAGTGCGGCTGTGTTTGTGAGAGACATAAAATGTCCGCTGTTGCAAGAAAACGCATTGGTTTCCTTCACTACTCATTTGCATACCGACGAACTCTAAGCCTGAGGCTCCTGAAAAGAGAGACCGACAGCCTCTGCAATAGGACGGATCTCTCTCCAGAAGAATTTGTTCGACTGGTGGAACTCTGCACAGAGAATTAACTACAATTTGACGGTCAGATCTAATGAGGTGACATACTTCAGGATTACGAGGAAATGTTGTGGTTAAGCTGAAATATCTTAGACATTCATGCTTAAAGTGTGGCTTTGAGACGCATACGATTTGCTGTTTTACCTCGGACCCGGTTTGAATAGTCCCACACGTCCCTGAATATCACAATAGATGAAATAAAATTTGCATACAAACAGAAATATCTACGCTTAGTGTTACTCGATGTGTTGGTCGTAAGAAGACTCGATGGCAAAATCGAGACTACTGCCTACCATACGCTGGCAACAACCAAAGTCATTTTCAAGTCCAACAGTAACCATCAAATCCACCGTCACGGTGAGACTGGACCTTGACGTGGTGTGACGGCTTGCGCATCTCGATGACCTGTTGGGCTAAACTGGACAGAGTTACTCATACCAGGCAGGCCAACAGGTAGAGGTCTGACAAACCACAGTCTCCTGGTCCTCCCGGTTGGGGGTTGGAAGATGGTCGGCATCTCTTCCTGAAAATCGTACCATTTCTGGCACACCGCCACCCACCCGCTGCCTGGCGGTGCAGGCTTTTGAGCCAAAGGCTTTGGTTGAGAACCCTAATCGTTCTCCTGTCTAGGTCTGGGCGTCCTGGCATTATTTCAGCCCACACACAACACAAACAATTCCATACTGCATCGGCCGTCTCGCAGTATAAACCGGGTCGCCCTATCTGCTGCACACAGCGGAGTGGATAGGCGAAAATATGCTACTACTGACCCCCTACCCCACTGTTCTATCAAATTTAGCTCTCAGGCCCCTCCCGATTCCCAATTCTGATAACTTCTCTGCAGGTCCCACAGCAGATATAATTAAGCATAGTAACACTGTGTCGATAAGTCCCACCTCTTGCCACTCAGTCTCAGACCTCCCTCGTCCTGTGCTTCGACCTAGAACGCAAATTAATGGAGGTGCCTTCAACGTTCGTACTCTAAAACAAATTGATCAACAGGCTGCTCTCGCACGAACGTTAGACTCGCTACATGTTGATGTTTGCTGTATCTCAGAGACTATAATCCACGACAGTAGTCAACGTATGAAATTAACAGCACCTGCACTTTCTACCCAATAATGGTTATACACTTCAGGTGACTCTCCGGCCGCCATCACCGGTCAAGCGGGAGTAGGTATAGTCCTCAGCACGACGGCCGCAGCCGCATTGATAGATGGGATTCCTGTTAATAGTAGACTTTGTGCCGTCCACATGGCAGGTTCTGTTAGGGTCAGTTCTAGACGCAAAAGCGTCAGAAATCTTTTCGTTGTCTCTGCTTATGCTCCAACTGACTGTAGTGACATAGGCGTCAAGGACGTCTTTCATTCGGATCTGACCGCTCTTCTCCGGTCGACACGTGGTTCTGATATAGTCGTTCTGGTCGGAGATATGAACGCCCAGGTCGGCCGCCTTGGTGAGGCCGAATCTCGTTTAGGTGGCTGGTTTGGGATAGCATCACATCGCTCGGACAACGGCGGGCGACTATTGC
>QNGE01002259.1:21195-75672 GCA_008508345.1 Paragonimus westermani | reverse complement strand
GTGGGTCGTGTTCGTCTCCCGGGCTGGGGTCCTCGCGACTCACAGAGTCGGTGGTTGGAGACTCTAGGTGAGATGGCGGCTAATCGAGCTCAGTAACGTGAATGTTGTCGTTGTTTGTCCGAGTTGTCTGTGAAGTGAGTGCATTTAATGACGCGGGGCAGTGAAAGCCGTAAGGAAGCTGTCTCGCTGATGAGGCCTTACTCTCACTTGCAGTTCGGTAGTTTATTTGCAAGGTGTAGGCACCTTGATACTGAATGCTTGAATATGGACGTAGTCATTTTCAGTAGTCAGGTCCCTTCCCGTCCGATTTTTTCCCTTCTCTCTCTTCCTACACAGGGTTTGATTTTTCTTCATGGTTGTGTTTCAGTTAAGCATTAGTGTGAACCACCGATGTATTTCTGTCTATGATGATGATGAATTTAGAAGCTGTGTGCGGACACTGCCAAACGTGCAGAGGGAGACACTGTAGCAAATCCGAACTTGCAAGGCAAGGATGGGAGCATCTGTCCAAACGGTTTGCTGCAAATGGGTACCTTAACAGTTTCGTCAAAGTACGTATCAGGGTCCACAGGAAGTGAACGTACGGAACTCGGAACGTGAATAAGTGTTACTAAGTAAATCCTTGGTTAAGCCACAACGAGTTAAAACCAGAGTTATCGGTTTCGCAACGTTTCGACCCTCTCGGAGAGCCTTTATCAAGCGATTTAAATCAGAAAATTCACATTGTACAAGCTTCGAATGAGATAGTCATCACCTGACACGTGTATGAGCATCAGCACAACGCACAATATGTTTTCGCATATCCGTTGTGTACGGTTCGGATGTACTAACTTTGAATAAGTGTTATATATTCACGGTATATCCGAAGCAACGCAAAGAATTCTACAATCACCGAACATCCAAGTATCATGCGGGCTGAACACCGCACCCCACGTGGACGCATAGGCAATCAGGCGGGGTCTGCACGTTCTCGTGTCGCGGATGGCCTGCAGTGCGCACCGGACGGGCAGAAATTTGCGCACACGCGTGCATGGACACCAATTAGGGATGCAATAAGTCCAACTCTGATCACAACACACCGGAGCAGTGTTCAGCATGGTTACCTCAGGAAAGCGTGACTGGAGTTCTAATGCCGGCTGTGGCAAGGACACACATTAATGACGAGCGTTAACAAAAAGCAAAATTCGAGTCTAGTGTTTCTTTCGGAAGAGGTTGTTTGGAAAGTCTACCTGAATGCAAAGGACATGATCAAATGTGAGCGATGGCCAACTTCGAACTTACAGGTTTATTAACCATAAGTAGTGTAGCAGATTTCATGAGTTAGATGAGACCCAAATGAAAAAAATCTAGGTTTCGGTTGGCCTCGAACCAGCGACAAAACAGCATGCCGTAACGTGACAAGTGCTCTACCAGCTGACTTAAGGAGCCACGCCGGGAGCTCAGAATTTTTCACAGTTGGACTCAATTACCCGCCCAATCCACTGTCATATGGAATCCATCAAACGCTCCAGCCGATTGACTGCCCAAGCAGGACGTCTCAACTGTTCATCGCAGACAGTCAACTGCAAGCACAGAGGTTAATTGGTCGGGTGAATTCTTTGCACCCAAACACATATTTCAGTATAGAAGGCAAGAATCAAAACAGATTACCATTTCTGGATATATGCATCAGGAGAAATGCAGATGACTCAATTCAACGAGGCATCTATCGCAAGAGCACTTGGACAGGTCAGTACCTGCATTTTGAAAGCTTTGTTCCCCGATCCTACAAACAAAGTTTGGTGCGCACTTTGATCGGGTCAAACGTATTTGCACTGAAGATACTGTTCAAGAAGAGATGGTTCTAATGAGTAGTGTGGCAGATTTGTGATTTTAGATGAGACCCAACCGTGAAAAGTCAGGGCTTCGGCTGGTTCTGTTAGAGACCACCCTACAACTAAACGGTTGCCCTAAACCGTTTATTGCAAGATTCAAACAGCCCATCGACACAGGAATTCGACCCGACACAGTGTCCAAAAAGCCAGTATTTCTTCGTCTTCCATTCAAGGGGAATGATGTATGCCAACTCATTCACAGTGGTCTGGTTAGTTCTATTGCAAGAACATACATCGCAAGAACATATATCGTAAGAACATACATATCGCAAGAACATTCCGGATTCCGACACCCTATGTGAAACAACCGGTACCCGAGTCAGCCGAATCCAATCTTATCTACAAATATCGATGTAGATGCGGAGCATCCTACATAGGTAGGACTGAGCGCCAGTTGCGAACCCGGGTCACGGAGCACATCCCGAAGTGGGTCAAGAAACAGATTACGCAAACACATGACGTCACACCTGGGCATAGAAACAAGAAGCTTGCATCGTCTATTGCGCGTCATNCGAAGTGGGTCAAGAAACAGATTACGCAAACACATGACGTCACACCTGGGCATAGAAACAAGAAGCTTGCATCGTCTATTGCGCGTCATGTTCTAATGACACAACAACAATGTGATCCCACAACGGCACTTCGTGTTATCTACTCAACGTCACACAGGCGAACACTATGCCATGTCGAAGCGATTGCAATCCGAAAGTTCAAACCCGTGTTTTGTGTTCAGAAACAATTGTTTGTAGGGTTGTCGCTACCGTGGTAGTGACAATGATTGCGCACTCTGAAAATTGGCTTTTTCTGGTATGTTGTTCACTTTCTCATACTGATATATAAATGGTATGTAGTACGCACTCGTAAAGACGCAGCGAAATTTGTACGGACATAAATCGTGCAATATCAGCCTACTGTCTTCTTCATTCAAACGACTATCCTGTTACAAACTCACCTGTGTGCGCCATTTGTTTCTTTGTTAATCCATCGGTCCGCGCACAGTCAGAAATTACTCCAATCCCACAATAAACAAGTGTAGAGTGACTGCGGCACTGAGCATCGGACATCCGTGTGAACGAGTGTAAGCTACTCCTAGGGCACAAGACTACGATGACCATTCGGTCACCGAATGAGCACATCTAACACTTTTGTTTCGAACCTTGAGGATAACCAGATTTATTCGCAGATTTCAACGGAGAAATTCTTATGGAAAGGCATTCAACAGCGCTAAAAAAAGACACAGTAACCATCTCTATCAAGCAACCCAGACTGCTGTCACCGATCATCAGACGTGTCAAAATAAAACATTCGACAAGATCAAGTGGTGTGAATAGTTATCGTTAAGTTGCACGGCTACAACGCGGCACAAAAGGCAAGAGACAAATCATCTCACGGTGTTGACAAAAAAGTGGAACAGAATGATGCCCAACTTGACCCGGACAGTTCTAAGCAGTTATACACACAGTTGGCGGCATCCAATTCGGATTAGCCTGTCACTGTGACCGAANCAAGACAAGTTTATGGTGGCAAAACAGTAGAAGCAGGAGACCAGCCACGTTGATCCTCAGACCGTTTTGCTCAGCACTCTAATCTGCTCGAGTTTCTAAAGATCAGTGTGTCATCTGCCTCGTTGACAGCTTCAGTGACAGACGGTCGTTTTGGACAAATAACAAAAATAAGCCCGAAGAGTCTGTTGGTGTTCCCCGAAGCAAAAGCAGCTCCCATTCTCCTAACCTTCCCCATTAACCCACCCTCATGATCGATGATCAGCCAAAACTTCAGCTTCAAACGAGTATCCCTCTTAAACCTGTTATGTAAACTTCCCGAAGGAACGTTCCGTTTGGCATTTAACATCCAATAAATTCCCTGAGATCCAGTGCTTGTCCGGCCCATGAACCGTCGTGCCACATACTACAATACCTGCCTCATGAACGGCCTGTGATATTTGAGTCCAGCAGCTATTAGGATCTTCGGGGTGAGGACTGTCAAGGTTGTCGTCTTAGCTGGTTCGGTACGTATGGTTTACCAAAGGCACATGCAGTTTGTCAACAGAAAGCTGTTGTTGTCGTGGGGGGGAACTGTCCAACAAAAGTAAAAACAGAACGGCAAAGTATCGACGCATGATGTGAATTCAAGTATGTGCTACAATAAGGGGAGTGCTGAATGGAGCCCCGCTACCCATAACTAACAGCTGCGTAGTCTTCCTGAGACTAGGCCTGGTTCGGAGAACGGGGTGCCAAGCATAACATTGGATCCGGAAACCTTGCGCCGTTGCCTCGAACCCGTGTATTAATCGCTGAAATCTCTGAGGCACATGGTGTCGAAAACTAGCGCTGGCTAAAAACAACTTACGTTCAGCGTGCAGTTGCGGCCTGGGCGGATAATTATCCCAGGCCAGAATGACTACACCAGAGATACATGCCGATCGAACGAGAGGGAAGTGAATTTCCTTCCGCACACGAAAATCTGGAAAACACCGATGGAATGAATGTGGTCTGAAGCCCAGCCAGCACGACCGTCCTATGAGTGTCACATGAGTGTCCTGTGAGCGTCTCGTGGGTGTCCTATTAGCGTCCTAACTGAACATTTTTAGGTCACTCATAGGACGGTCGCGAAAAATTTTGGCGTACCACTTGGTATACTGCTTTTTAAGATTCCGCAGGTCATTGAATGATTACGCTTACGACAGGTAGCTGAGCGTTCCCACCAATGTCGCCACCTTCCAGCTATCGCGAAATAACCTAAAGGCGTCTGATGCTAACAAAAATACGGCAGTGACTGTGAGAACATATTAATAAGGCAAAATATACAACGGTAATCGCACGATTAGGGGTAACTGATGTTCCCGCTCCTTGGACGCATGTGACGGTGTGATTTAATCTTAGGCAACCTGGCATACCTTCCTCTTGCTCTGTGGAACCACCTTTGTAGTTTCTCTTTCACAGCCTTGTGTGACGAACCAGGAAAATTCTGACGCATGATAGCATCTTATGCATTGTACCTGTTAGCATATAGACTAAAGCTGGTTTTAGTAAAATGGTACAAATATTTCCAAGTCAGATATTAAAAAAATTCATATTTCATAACATGGGACAACAATGTTTAAATAGTTCATTACCGGTAAACCACTTCCGTACGTCGAATCAGCATGGCGATGAACGATGAGAGCACCTTTAGAGGGATATTCAAAGTGAAGTACCAAAAGTTTGAAGAGTACGTGGAAAGCTGCCGCCAGGCTGCCCGTATGGAAGTGCAGTGTACAACTGCGTACACTGCACACGGCGAACGAAACCCTCCAAACGGTAATGTTTATTTACTCAATTGTTACGACAAGTTGTAGTTTTGCATAATACAGATGTCAAGCCTCCTGGGTCATCCATTATCGCACTGATGGGTATCAAATCGAGAAGGCAAACCTGGTGCACTCACACGACTTTCAGGTTGCTAAACCAAATATACATCCTAGGAGTATACGTCTGGCTGTTGATGCAGAACTGCATGTGTGAAATGATTAACCATTTTAAGAGTATTCGTGAAGTGAGGCTTTATGTGAACGGTAAGTACTGGATTAGAATCGACAGGATTTAGTTAATCTACGCACAAGGCACAATAAATTATATGACTGCGACGAAATTATGAAGTTGCGAGGTTTACTGAGAGTGGAAGGCAGCTATAGGTTTCTACTGAGGGAGAAAGTGTAAATGTTTGTCATGTTTGTACTGATGGGTGCTTTCGAAGTGTGTCTAAGGTTTGGAGATGTCATTCTAGGAGATGCCACTCATCAATTAAATCATGGCGGCTTCATACTATAACACGCTATGTTGGTAGACGTAACTGGAATGGGTGTAACGTTTTCTTGCGCACTTATACAAAACGAAACTAATTCCAGTTATAGGATAGTTTTGGAATACCTGCTTAAATTGTTGTCTTGTACGTCTGTTGCGTGCACCTTCATTGTTACTCGTTCAGAAGCACAGATGAGGGCAATATGTGAAATTTTCCCACATTGTGCCATTGTATTCTGCCAGTTTCATTCAATGCGTGATATCTCTCGGCATTACCGCCAGTTGGTAGGCTTAAGCGACTACTGGAAGAGCCGTATTCACCAGTGGACCCGCAATATGGTTTTCACTGGGAACAGCGGTCAGTTCAATAGTTTGCTGCAGGATGTGAAGTCTGTCAGTAATTAGGTCTATCAGTATCTTGAGAACAATTGGCTGCCTTAAAAAAAGAGTTGGGCATCGCATAAACTTAAGGCCGAGGTGTTGTTCGGTAATCTTGCCACCAACCGTGTTGAGAACGAAAACAAGCACATAAAAAGTGCCGTGTCTGAACGTTCCAGTGTGTATGCATTTTACCGGTATATTGTGGAACGTTGCAATAGTATATATATAGTATATATAGTATATATAGTATATAGTATATATATGTTATCAATGTATGTGTTTTTAGTGATCACCATGAAGATCCACAAACGCCCGCTTACAATGAGCAACGAAAACCGACTGGATCCGGGAACCTTGGGCTCCTGCTCGAACCCGTGTATCAATCGCTGATGTAACATGCAGACCAGCCGACCCTATTTTGAATGCCCGTGACTTCGCGGACCAACCTTCGGGCAACATGGACGCAGCAGGGGACAACGTTCTTCCGAAGTAGGGGTTCGAACAACAGTTCTGAAAAGAAAAACAATACGAACAAACACGAACCGAAGGCCCAGTAAGCCATGCACACGACTTACACAAACGAAAGCTAAAACGGCACCAACAGCTCGGCAGCACGCTCCGCGACACAACTCAAATTCAATTCGTGCGCGTTCGCTGGTTACGGTTGCTCGTCACAGTTGAATAATACACTGGATGATCTTGGAGCACCATTTTCTCACTGGGTAACTGGTTATCCTAGTGTAACGTGCAACCGAAACCACCGAGCGCGCACGAATTGAATTTGAGTTGTGTGACTGGGCGTGCTGCTGTGTTGTCGGTGCCGGTTTGGTTTCGTTTGTGTAAGTCGTGTGGATGGCTTACTGGGCCTTCGGTTCGTATTTGTTCGTACTGTTTCTCTTTTCAGAACTGTTGTTCGAACCCCTACTTCGGAAGAGCGCTGTCTCCTGGTGCGTCCACTTTACCCGAAGGTTGGTCCGCGAAGTCACGGGCACCCAGAGTAGAGTCGGCTGGCATGCATGTTACACTAGATGGGTGTGAAGAAAAACACATGTGTATATGCACATGCATAAAGGTCTACACATATATGTGCATACACATATATGTATGTGCTTATATGTATGACTATATGAATACATATATACATTTATACACACATATATATTTTTATGCACATACACATATACATATACATGTATGTATATGTATTTGTACACGTGTGTATATACATTCATGTCGGGGGCGAGAGCAAGCGAAGATTTGACGTCCTGTTGCGACAGACTGTTAACAGTCGCCCAACCAATTGTAGTAGGGCGGTTTAAAAGGCTGCCGAAGAGTTTGCGCCATATTCCCATGATGTCTTCCAGCTGACTGCAAGAATAGCCGGTGTCCACGTCTACCAGTGCTTTAGTAGACTGGATAGACGGACAGAAGATCGCCTTAAGCGAACCGTAAAACTCCTTGTGTTGCCGACGATCTGCGAAGCCCTGCATGCGCCTGCCCAGTTTTCTCCACCAGTTGTCCTTAATTCCGCGAACACGCTCAGCCAGTTGACGGATATTCCGGAACCCAGTCTTCTCCGCTCCATTGCCCGGGTCGATTGTGGATGTGGTGAACGCGGCATTATTCTCTCGTACCAAAGTGGAGCTAGCCACACTGTTGTCATCGAACCAGTCCGGGCGTTTCTTGCGCTCCACACCGATTGTCCCGCTGGCTCCTGCCATAATCTGTTTCTCCAGGTGTTGCCGCATACCCTCGGGGGTAGTGGGTACAGGAGCATTGTGCAGGCGAACGATGACTGCACGTTGAAAGGCAGCCGTTGTCTCGAAGTTCTCCAACCTTCTGATATCCAGCTTCTGCCGTTGTCCAAAAGATCTACAATAAACGGTCTTAAGTAGATGGCTAAACAATTTGGTCCTGACCAGTCTATGATCTGTGCTACATTCAGCGCCGCGCATCACTCGCGTGACGCGCACTTCACCAATGTCGCGCTGCCGCACACTCACGTAGTCAAGTAAGTGGTGGTGACCGCTTCGTGGATGAGTCCACGTCGTGATGTCGCTCGCAGCCAGCTGGAATCGGGTGTTCGTGATAGCCAGCCCGTGAGTAGCACACAGGCGCGGTAGACGATCACCGTTCGCGTTGAATGAACCAATGCCGTAGAGTCTGAGGACTCCCGGCCAAGCTACCGAGTCGCGCCCAACTTTAGCGTTCAAGTCACCCGAAACAAGCAGTCGGTCATTCACTGGCGCAGACCGGATTGTGGCGGACAGCTGGTGATAGAACTGGTCCTTTGTATCATCACTGTGACACATGGTTGGACCATAAACACTAACAAATGTAGCACGCTTACCTTGACCGAGTCGCAGGCGCATCGACAGCATTCGGGGGCTGATGCCGTGCGGTTCGCCTATCATCAAAACATTGATGCGATCAGCGACTGCAAAACAGACATCTTGCTCTCGAACACCGTCTGTCGGGTAGCCCATCCAGTAGAAAGTGTACCCGGCGCCCGGCGCCTGCTTCCCGCAACTTACCTTGGCCTGCAAGCCTTGTCTTACTCAAGGCTGCTACTTCGATTCCATACCGCCGCAGTCCCATCGCGATCGGGGCGGTGCGTCGTTCCGGTCGTTCTGTGGTGCCGCATCGATCCAGCAGTGTGCGCACGTTCCACGTTCCAATTGTGAACATCTTGCGTCCCCGGACCTGTCTCCAGTTGGTCTTCTGGGCACTGAAACATAACTGAGCATTATCTGTTCGGGGGCTCGTGGTTGGGGGGAAGTATGAGGGTGAGTGTTTAACAGTAGCATGTTTTCGCCTATCCACTCTGCCATGTGCAGCAGATAGGGCGACCCGATTTATCCTGCGCGACGGCCGATACAGTATACTATTTGGTTTCGTTTGTATCATCATCATTGTAAGTATGGGCTTCGGATACTGCCAGGACGCCTAGACCTGTGCAGGAGAGCGATTAGGGCCCTCAACCAAAGCCTTTGGCTAAAAAGCCTGAACCGCAAGGCAGCGGCTGTCTCACACACACACGCGCAGACGCGACAGCATCAAACACCACTGTACACACGATCCCAGCAACCAGACACACAGTCAGTCCAGACAGAAACAGGCACCTTTCCAACGAAGCCACAACAAAGTCACAACACACAGTCTCCACGCACAACAAACGCACGCATCTGCTTTTTGTCTGACTGCTCCCCTTTGGCCAATCTGACAAGGTTGAACCCGCAAGGACCGAAGTCCTACTCAGCACAGCCCTCCGGATCAAAACAACACGCAAGCCTGGCCACCACGTCAAGGTAGCAAGGAGTTATATATATACACACACGACAATCAGGCAGGGTACTGGTGAGATTCGTATCGTTTTAGTCACCACCCTCTTGATTAGGAGGGTCCGTAACGTACGTTTATTCGGCTGGGATGAGAATGCTGTCAACCAGAACCGGCACTACCCTTAGAAATTTTGGTTCTGTCGGTTAGGTTCACCGCGATGATGAGTCTCAGTCCTCTCAGGCCATATCACGCGGGTTTGACTCTAATGATATAAGTACTACAAACCAATTATATCCATTCTCAGGCTGTCTTTCGTGTAAGTTTCATCAGAGAGACCCTGTGTACATTAGAAGACACTTTAATTGACCTTAACGCATCTCACTCTCAATCCTGTTATAGTGCATGAAGAGTATACACCTTCAACGATGAGCTCACTGACCGCTCCCTACCTCAGAAGTTAACAACTTCGGAGGCACGCGGTCGTTAGAAAACACGGCTCAGCCCACATGATGAGCGCTTAAATGAATTACAGGAATTATGAGCAAGGATAGCATGTTACAGCTCTTATCTCATCAAAAAGCGACGAGGCGGTCAATATAGTTTTACAGCTTTGCTCCCATTCCATACAACCTAATTTTGGTTAGGACTGTTTCATAGAGCCAGGCGTGTCTGCGCCCTTGACACACTGCAGACAGAAAAGCAGTTGCTGAGACAAAGTTTACTAGCAAAGGGATATCCCGGTACATTTATCGACACACATAATATAGTGAAGAAGAGCACTGAGTCCACACTGGTGGCTCACAAGAAGGATGTTTTTTCAGTCTTGCCATTAAAAGGTGACCATATAGCCAACGGCATAAAACACAAATTAAAGTCTGCTCTGGCTCGAACGTATGTTTAAAGTCTGCTCTGGCTCGAACGTATGCGGCTGCACAGTTGTGCTTATTTCAAACCACCAGCGGACCAGTTCTCCGCAATCGCGAAAGTAGTTTGCCATGTTGTGTAACAGTTCACTTGGTGCACTAACGACTCGAAATCGAACGCTATCGATTACTAAACACGTCATGACAACAGGTCACCAAGTTGACTGAATAAACTGATTCAAGGCGCTGTTGCACAATCTAAACCCAAATTTACTGGCTTCCTGTGAAGTGAGGCTTATCCGAACTTACGAGCCGACGTTATGTGCTCAAAAGTGGCTAAGGTAGCCTATTGGATTGCCATGGTCATGATGACATAATACTTGATGTGGTTGTAGGCGTATCCGGTCTCCTAGCTGTATGAAGTATACAACTGGCATGTTTTACGTTTGAGACCGATGGGAGTAAAAAAAATGGTAGTACACCGCAATCTGTCTTTTATCTGTTACAATAAAGGAATTATGTCAACAAGCCCCTCACGCAATGTGGAAAATGGTACTTTCATTGGAGGACAAAGTACAGATAGTCGATGAAAAGGACAAATCAAACAGATTCATGTCAACTCAGCCAAACATCAACGGAATAATGGGGAAAATGGTGGAGGGAAGAGATCACGGAACCTTCAGTCTGTATAACATAATGTCTAAAGCCACACTGGTCTTAAAAAGCCAGAACGGAGAAAGTCAGCAACAGGATGCATGATCAGTTGTGGAGGTAGATTTACTGCCATCAACGTTTTGTTGGGAAGATTCCATAAACAGGAAAGCTTTGTTTACTGTCTGTTCCGAAACGAATCGAACAGTATGTTTGTGAATGGATAGATAAACAAAAGTTGTGATGAAAGTGCGTCGATTTACCAATCGGGGACAGACAATGGTTTGGTTACGAAGGTAGAGCAGTGTATACCAAATCCGACAATACTGCTGCGCTAGAGACAAGAGAGGCGAATCTAAAGAGGTTGGACGCAGTGCACAGAACTCATTTAAAATTACACCACATGGTGTGTACAACGTTCCGCGAAAAATAGGGCACGGATGATGCGTGGAGTATCCATCGGTTCATCAGAGAGCCTCAACGAAGTAGAAACGGGTTAAGACGTTACTAGAAAATGCTGATATCGAGTTTATTCTCTTGATACCGAATAAAAAAACATCCGGGTTTCTGGGATTACACACGTGTTGAAGTGAAGATAAATAAACTATGTTTTCAAGCATAGACGGTGCATGGAAGCCACCGAAAGTGACACCATAGTTTGTAGAAAGCTTGACAATTGCATGATTTTGGCAGGGAAATCCTAGCTAAAAACATTTTCAATCAACTTGTCAGAGAAAAATCACTCCTGCAGGATAATGTACAGCAAGAGCTGTAGAAGACTGTTAATCACTGTTTAATAAGGAAACACAACAAACAGATTTCCCAACTACTAGAAATATGAACAGTACAAACTGATAGGCAATCAATTCCGACTGGAACAATCTTATCTCATAACCAACTGAAATCAACTTGATGGATGAAAGTGGCTGTAACGAGAATCTGAAAGAGAACCAGAAAACGAAGATGCCAGCTTACGTAAATCAATCCCAAGTACCAAGGATGTCGAGTTAGTATGCCAAAGAGTGCTTTACTTTAGTGAAGTCCTCCTCCTGCAAGTGTCAGAGACAGGAAAAAACTACCACTGGACTTGAACGAACAAAGGTATGATTTATTATATACGGTAACAAAATGTTCAGTTACTATCAAATAAACGACATATCCGAAAAACGTCTCCATTCTGCTTATAAACACATTCTCCTTACCTAAGAAAGGTCTCTATAGAGAGGTTGCCGCAAATGAAGCTAATCTACCCCACGTATGGTTGCAAGGCACAAACAGACCAACGAGCAATGGATGAACATCGAACAAATCAGTAGGTACACAAAAAAAACACCGAGTCCTTTCAAGAAGAAATTTATTTCCTATTCGTCTCACAGAATCGAGCGAACAAAATCAATCTATCATTGGCGGATGCCCAATAGGTCGCTACCTTCCAAATGAGCACCCTCGTGGATACGGCGCTCCAAGCCATTCAACGTATAGTTCATCTGTTGGCGAATTGGGACGAAATAAACGAAAATTACAATATTCCATTTTTTTATAAGACAGGAATAAACAAACGATGGCAGGCAGGCAAGATGAATTTCACCTACACATAAGTGTGTACGGTTTGGCCAATTTGAATAGCAAAGTCAGAAACGCTAAGTTGCACGATTTATGCCATGACTCCGTTCGTTGCATCTTTGCGATTGCTTACCGCAGACTGTTAAAATTACCGAATCAAAACCAAACCGCAAAACACATTACGATGAAATGTCAGTCGTTTATTGGCGCAAAGACCTCACCATTGCCAGAACAATGAGAGGGTAACAAATAGTTCCCTCTGAATACACGGAATGCGCCTGTTCTTTCTGATGGCAGCCACCTCAGTAGATTCAAGAAGGTGCGGGTTGATGATCTGGTCTTTAGCCATGCACGGCTGATGACACCCGGCAGTAACTGAGACCGGTTGCTTGTAGGTTCAACACGTGGTGGTGGTGGTGGTGGTGGCGATTGGTGTAGTGTCGATCGGTTGTGTAATCTGGTGTTTGATCTAGCTCGATGTGTGTTCACTAACTCTGGTATGCAGCTGGCGTTCGGTTCTGCCAGCGTAGGTGTCTCCACCCCCACCTTGATGTTGGTAGATTGCACGAGGTCTGACGGACAGAGGCACACACTGTTTGATTGGGGATTGTTTTGATGCGAACGGTTCTGAAAAATACGACCGACTGGGCAGCGTTATGGATCTGTTTGATGACCGTTTGAAGACATGTATATAAGCTGCATATCGTGGAACCTACGTCGGGAAACGCTGAGCAGTTCATGGGCTCTCTTTAACATACCGAATTAAGCCTGGAAACTTAGTAATGATGCTTTACGTAGAAATAAAACTACTGGTTGGCCATACAAACCACTCTAACGTAGTTTGGCTGAACCTACATTTTCCAACTCATCGAAATACATTCTGAATCTCTCGTCGACTCAGCCAGACAACATAAATCGAGGCATTTTTCATGTGGATTGTGCACGTATGTATCTGTATAGGTACAGGAAAGATAAAATTTGTCGAAACACAGGTCCACTTTCAGCTTTCTGAGCTGCAGGCGACTTCTGATGAAATTAGAGGGTGGCCGAAGAACAGGTTCGGAGATGCAGAGCATAATTATCGAATTGCAACAAGTAGACAAAAGACGCTACTAAGCAAGCAGCACAAACAGACATTGTGACAGTTGAAGTTGAATAAATCTTCAATCCTTGTCCGTTTGGACAAGGGCTAAGGAGTGGTCGTTCTGCATCGTGCGGAATATACAAGCGAAGCGTCTTCTGTACTCAGTGATCGGTTCGAGTTATCACGTCAGTAAAAACAATCTTGTTTATATGAAAAAACAACTAAGGAAAGAAATGCGAACAGTTCTGGAAGAAGGAATTATCAATGACGTTAGGTTTCGAATCGCAAAAACCGCAGAAAGTGTAACGTCTTAACTTTACGGTCTTCCGACGATAAAGTAAACGTTCCAATGTCATCTATGACCAACTTGCTGTATCATAAACTCGTCGACTGATTGGCAAACCTTTTGAAATCAGTTCGTGATTCTTGTCCCGAATAGAACACAAAGGACGGATTCGAACAAATCAAATTACCGAACGCTGAACGCTATGGACAAAAATACCGTGCGTTCATAGATATAAAATCCATGTTTCCGAAGGTTTCACTGAGCGAAACGATTCAGTATCCATTGGATTTTGTCAAAGAGCAGCACAAAAGTGTCAATTTGCTTACTAACGAACTAGACAGAAGTTCTGAGTCTTCCCTTTAAAGATGACGTGAGCTTACTAATACAGAACGGTATTCAGACAGGTACCAAATGGGTGTACAACGCATCCAGTCGGTCGTATTTTTCAGAACCGTTCGCATCAAAACAATCCCCAATCAAACAGTGTGTGCCTCTGTCCGTCAGACCTCGTGCAATCTACCAACATCAAGGTGGGGGTGGAGACACCTACGCTGGCAGAACCGAACGCCAGCTGCATACCAGAGTTAGTGAACACACATCGAGCTAGATCAAACACCAGATTACACAACCGATCGACACTACACCAATCGCCACCACCACCACCACCACCACGTGTTGAACCTACAAGCAACCGGTCTCAGTTACTGCCGGGTGTCATCAGCCGTGCATGGCTAAAGACCAGATCATCAACCCGCACCTTCTTGAATCTACTGAGGTGGCTGCCATCAGAAAGAACAGGCGCATTCCGTGTATTCAGAGGGAACTATTTGTTACCCTCTCATTGTTCTGGCAATGGTGAGGTCTTTGCGCCAATAAACGACTGACATTTCATCGTAATGTGTTTTGCGGTTTGGTTTTGATTCGGTAATTTTAACAGTCTGCGGTAAGCAATCGCAAAGATGCAACGAAAGGAGTCATGGCATAAATCGTGTAACTTAGTGTTTCTGATTTCCCTTTCAAATTTAACACGGGAAAGACTGTTTAGATTTGGCTAAAGGCAAACATTACTAATCGGTGTAGTTACAGCATGCACAACGCAGCGTTCGAGTAACGGAGTGCGCGCGACACATCAAAATCAAGCGTAATTCGAAAACCGTCGCATACTTTTTATGCATACCGGTATTCCCTCTAAGTTACGGAAGACCACACAGGTCCACTCAATAAGATGACACCAAGTTGTACCGCCGTGCTATGTTTAGCATATAACCAGTGAAATGATTACATGGAGAACGTGATTATCGGTCAAAATAGACGGTAAAACATGCCGACAGGCTGAATAACCAAAAATACAACGGGCTATCTACGGAATCCACATTGCTGTTAAAGTATCCCAGCATCAAACCTTCACACGGTGCAAGAAACCGCCAGATGGTCACAAAAAGACATGGTCGCAGGTTATGGAAACCTCGAACGACTGGGGGAATGAAACCTGTAAGTGTCTGTTGTACGATTATGGAGAGAGACATCAAGGAGATCGCTTGCTGGACTCACTAAACTGTATGACAATGTGCTGACGTGAACAATGTGTTGCTACTAATAAGTTTGTCAGCTCCTCTATACGCATGTTAGTTCTCAAAACACCTCATATAAATCTGAATTACCACTACGATCAGCAATAGCCCCAGAAGCAGTGTCGTCACGTGAGGTCAATTGCTGAATGTGAGTGTACCCCGACAAGTTGATAAATTTACGTGCAACCAGTTTCAGAAATGTTTCAAGTCCATCCTAACAAGTAGGTTGAAAAACGCCATTCTGGCTTTTGAATTGCTACTGTTGGTTGCCTCACTGAAAACCTCGCTAAAACTTATGCGACTACAAACGTAGGGAAAACTATCCATCAGTTCTAACACGCCATCATCAGGGATGAACACAAACATGAGTTCCTGACAACCCTTATCTTGCAGCTAGAAAATCTAAGCTGGCTGCGCATCGAAGAAATCTCGTCAAAGCGGCAAAAGAGAGTTGATCTAGTTATGAGCCATTACATAATCCAAACCACGAAGGTCATCATCTGAATAAATTAGTTATCTGACAGATGGTTCAAAACGTGTGAAGCCAATCTGAACTAGGAACTGACCGCATTCTGTGTGTAGTTCCACAGATCGATGCTACTTGCAGCCGCTCTTGAATAATATAACCGAACTGGACGGATCTCAAATGCCAGTCAATCAAAAAGCCTAGTCTCCAGTATAGAGGAGAAACATAACAAGATCGCAACTGTTAAAGCGAAACACCCTCAAACGAGACGCAAATTTGAAACCGCGTTATAAACGTTGCCGCTGACCTGTTGTAGCATTTCAATATGTCGAACAAAATATTCGGAAAACCGCCTGTCCATTGTGGTGTCCGCAATGCGAATCATATGTCCATCAACAAAGAAATCCAAATCGGAGAAGATCTGTTGTTGCGGGCCACTGAGCTCGGCCGCTCCAGCGCTGGAAAACGCTGCACTGTGACCAGTATAGCCCGCACCATCCTGTTGCTGGTTCGAGTCTGACAAACCAGATAACTGCTTCAATCGGTGTTTGTACGCCATCAGCGACATATGAACTCCTAACTCGGACTGACAGAACACAGCCAATGGAAGTGGAAAGCAGGACAGAACAGGATAACTAATAGGGATATTGCTGTGTGAGTAAAAACACATGCGAAAAAAGAATGGGCTAGCTAAGAAACCGAAACAGGCCTTTAGGGAGAGGAAAAACAGTAAATAATACGTGACGACGTAAGATTCCGATTTTCACACCCTCGGAATGCATAGTGTCATACGAGATACTAGGATGAAAAAGGGACGAATATTGTCAGGGTTCTAAAACCGAAGACTCCAATCATCAGTCCTCTAATTGATGATCAACAACCGAACCACTTAGCTAACTCGAATTTGGACTCATCGCTTATACACAGCGATAATAGTTGCCGTCACCGTACTTGGAAGATCGCACATGTAAGTTCGTCAGCATAGAGGCAATCACTTAGCACAAACAGACAGACAGGGTCGAAATGGCGAACACTCGTACCGACGTGTATGTGCAGACTAGTGGTCTCACTTTAGAATCAAGCCATCGGATGCACTAGACAGACGCCTGCAGGAGGCACTACCATGAAACATTATTTATACTAGTGATGGTAGCATTTACAAAGTATGCGAAGACGCTGCACAGCTCACTAGTTACTTATCTGAGTCCTATCTTTTACAATGAGTAGTGTTTATGAAAATAAATGATGACACGCCAGTTTGGTATTTCATCACACATCCGACTATGGGGATAACAGTTTGGTTGCCTGACTAAATGGGAAAACACGCAACAGAACAGCCAATTATCTACTTTCTTCAGCGCTCAGTATCCTAGTTATCACAATGCGAAGCAAGATGCTACCGTTACCGGTTGCACGTGCCTCTTATTAGATCGGCGACATGTGCGCCCATCCAGTGAGTGAGGAGATTGAGGAACTAGGAGAGGAGATCAGATCTGAAGGTCACTGTGGTTTTATCGAGCTGTGTGTGCGTATTCCAAGGTGACAGAAGACCAAGCGTTAGTGTTGAACAACAACAGATGGTATAACCAACGGTGACGGACCTACGTACATTAACACGATGTCGATACGGGATGACGGGATGAGTGCGTTGTCTGAATTATCCGACTAGTAGATTAACCTGAGAGCTAGCCTACATCTGCTCCTACCTTCTACAATAGAAAATGATGGACTGAAGTTAGGATACATACCTGAAAAGAGTTCAGTATTTCGTTTATAAGCCACACGTGACTTAGTGAACCAAATAGCGTTGGGTAATGTCCGGCTGACTAGACAATATGAACATACGAAGTAACTGGGGTAGAAACCAAAAACTCGCAATCAGCGGCAGAATTCGGTATTGCTGAGCTGCGTCTTACCCGAGTAAATAATCACGTATGTGAGGAACTGACCCCAAAGCAGGTTTTTAACAGACACCTGAAAGTTAAAACAACATTCAGAATACTCAGGAAATCTTCGTCCATGGGAACACCTTGTTCAGTAGAGGAGTATAGAACAGCGAGAACTGGGTTGATGTTCACGAATTTCAGAAGCAGCAGGCGTCCAACCGCAAATACACAAATGAAAGAACTATTGGTGCATACGTGAAACTGCGTAGAGTTGTGACAAGTGTAGCCGTAAATGCACTCAGCGTTTCGGGTTGGAAAGTCCTCACCAAAAAGACTACTGTTGATGAGTCCATCCCTTTGTTTCAGCCGTCTTGCATAATTTGTGTTCGAACGTTCCCTTTTCATCACACCTACACTCTATTCCTTCAACGACTGTCATTCATTTCAGACATACAAAGGGTTTCACTATGCGACAGCATTTACTACATTTATCGCATGCCCACCATACATATCAGTTGAACACACCACACATTTTGTCGTAATTATGGTTTCCGAGCGAACTTTTCCGGCAGTTTCCATTCTAAAGAAACTGAGTTCGAACTTCAGTGAAATTCGTGCTTTGCAAAGCAGCCGTACTGACCGTTGTATCAGTAATATCCAGTTGGGAAAAAACAGAATTACGTCTAATCGTGTACAACAGTCCCATGTGAGTAGCGCCCAGGCTTAGTCATCGTTCAAAAACCAAACAGTAGTTACTCTGGTAACTTTAATCGATAATTATGAGAATTAGACTTCTAAGTTGTAGATTACGTTAATTCTGCTCAGCAATGTTTTCGATCATTGATGAGTGATCAGGGAGCGTGATTGCTAAAAGAACACTGTTCACGCTTAATCACTGTTAACTTACAGCTTACTTTGAGGCAACTTGGAGCTTTTGCCTCCAAGACATAGAGAACTCGTTTCGGTTTAGCTCTTCTTGGTCAAACTATGACCTCCAACCAAATGATTCATGGTCAGTCAGATGTACACAATATATAGACTGTGTGGGAGGAACCATGAGCAGTCCAATGCGCACCGACCGCTCTTCCGATTCGGAGACTGGGACAGACTACACAGGCACGTACATACAAGTACGTATACTTGAAATAAGTCGTGTACCTTGTAACATAAGAGATAAAGGATCATGGGGGGACACGTAGCCCTGAACCAGATCGCCCAGATGAGTGCGACACAGCCAAGCATCCGACAGTGCAAGCAGCGACAACTTCGTGGTCTTATGGTTAAAAATTTAGGCGTTGTAGGTCACCGTAAGGTGACCATGTGGCACTGTGAACGTGCCGATCCTCAAAGCGGTCACAGCGAACTGTCAACAAAGAGGTGTTGAGTATTTTAGACATAGATAACCTGGGTCGATAATATATTTTGTGTCGTATAAACCAAAAATCCCAACTCTGATGATAGACCATGTGAAATGTTTCCACAAACCTATACAATCGAGGTGTGTTATCCTTTCCGTTTTTCAGCGTTGGCAAGGTATCATACGCTAATACCCACTTCTAAAAGAAACTATATCTTGCTCTACGTTTTCAATGTGCCCATATCACTAGCACGGATTTTACCATGGGACACGGGTTTCACTATCAGATGGCTAACGAACACTAGCCTGTCAGGCCACAAAGCCTTCAATTCATACGTTTCCCAGTCTACTTCCCTCGGGCACAAACTGCACATCAGGTGTGTAGTGTAAGCCACTTGTAGTGATGTACGCGTGCGGGAGTCCTATGGTGTCGACCACTGCGATGGGCCAACACCGAAACAGATGTCGTCAGGCCTACAGAAGTATGTGGATGAATATCAGATGAGACAATAGTAGGAAATACAGAACGTACCATCTCCAAGTATGAGGCCAACTTTGACGCTGGTATGTTTGTGTAGAGTTTCAGGAACGAACGAAGGCGGAGCAACTCAATCTGTTGCTCAATCTCAACTTTGAACAGTTCCATTTGTTGACGCTGAGGTTCCAACGCACAACCCGTATCTCCACCAACCAAAGCGGAGCCCTGGGGACGGGCATAGATGGGCGGCTCGGGACTGATGAACTTTGGGCAGCCCAGGTCGAAGGAGCTTGCAAATTCAGTCTCGTCGCTAAACAAGATACACAAAATGAATGTCAAGTGCGAACAGAACGTTTGACTTGTAAAATGATCAAGTGAGTTCACCATCCCAGGGACTACGAATTGGCAATGATATGACCTATTGTGAACGGCAACAACCTTAGCAACAAAGACACGTGTCTGGTCCTGGTAACCACGACAAAAAGTAAAGTAACAATGAAGAGGAAAACCAGAATTTTGACGAAAAAGTATACGTTGAACATTCCTACACTCGATCACGGCTTTTCCATTTAGACAGATTCTACAATCAATCTCTCTCGAAAAGAACTAGACTGATGATTTACTTCTATCAGAGATCAGCCTCCTTGTCACGACTGGAGTTCGAAATTTGGACCAGATTATCACGAGGGCAACAGTTGGACTCACATTGGGCACGTCTGAATTATCACAAAACTCGTCTATGGGTAATGCTTGAGTTGTTCGGTTGTATCGGAAGAAGACAACTGTCCAGATCCCTCGGTGATGACTACTCTAGGACGATCGACGGAATCCCAGACTACGCATTAGTAACCGAAGCAAACCAACTAAACTTTGATAGGACTTCAAGTAAAATAAATGTGAAAATGTATGCAAGCACAATTGGAACCAATCACGACAGTCTTGAGACCACATCACGAATTATAACGAACAGTTACCCTCGAAAAACACACAACCACAAAGGTTAATCTGATGAAAGATTGATTCGGTTCACTCCAACGATTCAAATTCAAACTGTTGAACTGAAGGTTAATCCTAATGATCACAAGGGATAAGTGAGGGACGTACAGTTGTTGCAGTCGAAGAAGCGTCTCCGAAAACTTGTCTCGTCGATCGGTCTCCATGGTCTGATCCACTGTTAACGGACTCAAAGTAAGACATAGCCCCAAAAGACAGGACATCTGATCCGATTGTTTTTGTACATAATCCCGAAGGTCCGCACGTTGGACGCTACCAATCGCACGGGTTTTATAAGTCAGAGTGGCTGCCAGCGTTCGAATCGCGTCCAAATAACGTCGCATCATCATGTAGGAGAAACCAACGTAGTACCCGGTGGTGATGTGACAGGTTGGTACCTCGTGATACATATCCTGTTAACGAGAGTCGACATGTTGGACTGCAGAATATACAAAGGTTACATCTATTCGGTTGAACTTTTGAGACACACAATCGATTAACAAAAGCGACACTCTGAACACAGCTTGCAAAACGACCCATGCACCAGTATGTAGTGCACGTACCTAACACTTAATTAAAGTGAACCATGCGAAGTGAGTAGCTAAGGACTTGAAAGTGATTGGTAATCCATCGCTGTGAGCAATCGGCCCATGAATTTACATGGAAATTGTCAGCAAAGAGACACTGATTACGATAGTACGGAAGAGAGGAGAATAGTAAACACTGGGAGACCACCACCAATAGTAGGATACTAAGACCAGACCACAGAAAGTGGCACTTAAATTGGTAAAGGAACAACTCAAAAAAGATCAGCTCACACAAAAGTGTCGACAGTACGGAGAACAACAGTGTAATGGCTAAAAAAAACGGTTCACTTGGGAGTCTTTCTCACGTTAGATAAAAATTACAAAACGTAGAAAAACACTCAACCTCAACTGCCCACAATGATCTACATAGTCGATGCGTTCCTCCAGACGTTGCCAGTCGTACAGCATTAGTCCCTATGTAGGCACAAACCAGTCCCAACAGGCATGAGCTGTCGGTTATTTTCGTGTGTGTGTGTGTGTGTGTGTGTGTGTACGATTAGTCTCAACACATCCGTCCTTGTTTGCCGTTCGTGTTATGCTACTCAATGCCACTGCCGAGTGATACACAACAGTGGTGAAGTGCTTACCCCAAGGATGTAACGTTCTTATTTACGATACGCTTTTACGAAGCATGAATTTCTTTGCGGTAGATATCCAGACCTCTCGGAACCACACAGAAAACACCTACTACCCAACGGCATCGTTGAACAGTACACAACAGGATTGTAAACGTACTGTATATAAAATGTATTTGAACACATTGAGTTGATACCACAGTGGCCATTTCAGACCTTCTCTGTTCAACATTGGGTCTCTTCTAAATATTCCGGTTAACTTGAACATTTGCACACACTAACCACTGACACATATTTATCTTCTGATGTGACCAATACCAACGACACATTGCTTGTTTACCGTCATCAGATGCGGTGCCAATCTCTACACAATCGGGTGTAGTGTGGTTATAGTTCTCCACCGACGACTCGGTCACGATTGACTTGATTGTCTTTTTTGTTGAAACTGTTTACAAGAACCGTTCAGTTCTTATAAAGGGTCCTTCGTCGTCTCGCTACTTTAAATAAAAACGGCACCGGGTTTGGTAAACGGTCTTCGACGAGGCCAACTTATTTCAGTCACTACTACAGAACAGATTCCTAACATGCCGATACTGGTTACCTATGTGACAGAACTATACTGAGGCAGGAGTGAAACCTCACAGGATATGATTAAAAAGTCTGTAACTTCCCGGAAATTGAAACAATGACTACAACAGTGATCCTGCCGTATCCAACGATGACAGACAGCCCACTGTGCATTACCTGATGCGATACTGCATAAGTGAACTACTGATGAAAAACACATGAGCAGATAAAATGCTGAAATACAAATATCAAAAGGCATAGTTTTCAAGGTGGTAGCCCATAAGAAAAGAAATGAACGCTAGAATAGGCCATGATCGAAGCAGAAAAAAATACTATCTTACCGAACCACAACAGATTGCGACTTTGGATTAGTCCAATCGGCAAGCTCATTCCGATGAGCCATATTCGCATTCTAGCAAACAAAAGACCCATTAAAATCAACACCAGCCCAGAGATCGAATGAGGTAGCATATTCACATTTTGATCCACGCGTATCATTGGAGCAACTAATACATGCAGAAGACATGTGGACAGCTTATTGAAATCACTTCGAGTATGTAGCCCTGCGCACTTTATGAATAAGCTGCTGTTTCAGAAGTAAAATGACCCAAATGAAAGCACCAACCGAAGAAACTAGACCACGTTCACCTGTAACAGCTCAGAGATTACTAAGACATAGCACAGTTGTTAAATTAGTTGTCACAGATTCAAAATCAGACTAACCCCGTTTTACATAAATAAACATGTGTCAAGGCGACTGTTGCACATAGGCATTTTCAACTTACTCTAAGCTGAAACCCCAAAGAAACAATTGGTAGCGTTAGGAGGCAAGCGACCTACCGAAAAACCATTTCACTGCGAGCGTTCAAGTAAAGAGGATGTGGTAGACTGGAATGCGAGGAAGAATGTCTGTCACACCGTTTCGTCCATCACACGTAAAACCACACTACTGATATTTCGTGAGTAGTGACAAGTTAGTCAATCTAGAAACGCACATCAGAAGACGAAAGCAGCGTGCCGTACATTACAGAACATACATCTGTGGCTGGTGAGATAGCCAGAAATGATATCATCCCGTAGTTTTAGTCCATCAATGTCAGCGGCGTCCATGACGAAAATAGCACAAGAGAAACACCATACGAAAGGGACATGAACACGGACAACAAAACTGACTAGCACATCAGTGAATCCAGAACCATCTAGAACATTGAGTCAGGCAAGAAATCTTGATGAACAGTTTGGCTGCTGTCCGGGCGCTTCCCGAAGCAGAAATGGTGTTTAGGTGATACAAGCAGACAGAGATGTAAAGACGCGTTGAACACACAATTTGATGAATATTATGAACCTACCCATTTGGGTCTGTTTTATAAATATATGAAGATCGAAATATCGAACTACGATCTAGTGGGGCAGAAACACAAAAACGGTACAAAGCCAAGGTACACAAACGTGAATGTCTCCATAATAAAACCAGATAAGGGATGAGACAGTTCAAATGGAAAAAACTGAACACGTTGAACTGGCTTTAAAAAAAAACAGGAACAGATAAGGATAAATAATTAGTATGAGGGAAAGATTGTGAAGGCGGATCAATGGATCACGACAGTCAGGTACTACTGATGTATGCATGTATCAAACCAAAAGCAACAGGAGACCTCCTTCTCTGTCATCTTTCTAGTGCTCAAAAAGGTGGACTACCGTTGAGTTCCTGCTCGTCGGATTTTAGCGTAAAGCCTGGTGGAAACACAAGAACCGATCAAATCACAATCAACTCCAGTTTGTCAATACAGTAGACAAAGCAAGCATGCGAGATCAAAATGCGGTTTTCTCAGGCTTTACCCCTCTATTCACAAACGTGACACTTGATAATCTGTACAAACAAACCAATAACAACCAGAAGGACGTCAGTATTCCCGTTGGCAGATTGAAAGAATTAACAACATGTACTCTAAACACTCAATTCCAATCTAGTTGGGGGTCAAATAGTTGGCACGATAGTGTAGCAGTGAGTTCAGCCCTGAGCCTACTATTCACATATGTACTTTAAATGTATACACTTTAATTGTATGTGTCAATTTCTTAAATCCACCCTGCAGACTTTGTGGACTCTCTGTGTTAATCTCGTAAATTTGTGACCAAACTGAAGATCCAATAATTCAGTAATTGCAAATTTCATAGGTGCTACGTAAATAACATCTTATGATGGTAACCAGGCTTCGGTGGCTGACTTCAAAAACGCGTTTCCAACGTTAAGTCCTTCAAGGAAGCAGAGGAAAACCACAGATTACCTTTCCTAGACGTAGCGCTGTTGTGTCGTGTGGATCGATCCGTCCCACGAAAACGTTGACTGGCTAACATGGAAACAGCTTTATTCCTTTGAAATGCAACGCAAACCTGGTCTGCTGGTTGAGGACCAGAGCACAAAAAGATTTGCACGCCGGATTTCACCCAGAGTAAAACTCAGTATAATCGAGGTTTGCTCAAACAAAATGGATACTCCGGAAGATATCCATGTAAAAATATGCATGACAAAGCAAAGAGATATCATACAGATTAGCAAACAGTGACTTTGGAACAAAGTCGAGAAGGCACATCATACGGTACGAGTTATTGTATCATTCAATGCTTACTCAGCATCAGTGCCACACTCTCAGGAGGGCTTGCCCAAGTTTTCGTCGTCTTCCTGTGTCTATTCTCTCATCTAATGTTGTCAACCACACCAGGATGAGGAGAAAGCAGCGTGGCTATTAAAAAGGATTTGTGAACAACCTTGAAACGACTACACAATGATTCGAGGCTCATCTCCAGCAATCCGCACGTGATAGACGCTAGTCAACGAGTAAAACCGGAACAAGTGATCCGAACAGCCTAAAACGTTAGCCAACTTTGTCCCAGAGCTGTCAGAGTGTAACCGTTAGCAACCGTACAGGCTATTGCCATCAGACCCTGTAGTTCATATTCGTGTCATCAGCCCTATGATTGTAAGTTCCACTAACCTGTTTTCTTATGCAGAAATCATGTGTAAAAGCCTGATGAGGACTACCGAAAACGGCTGTTTGCAAGACTGACTTCATTTGAAATTTATCAAAACACAGGGAGAACAGTCTGATGCTAAATGAAAAAAGCAAACGTACTCGAGGATGCGTGAACAGTAACTGGTGCAATACAACCGGGAAAAAGAGGACTGAATATGCAGCTAACGACTGTTTTATTTGATATATCGCTAACGCGAGTAGTATGGATGATATACAATGCACTGCATTACAAGCGAAGACAATATCAGAACCAAATACCATTTCTGCCACATTCTAATAATATTTTTTTAACACAGCTATCCAGGTTTAATCACCAAAAGCTCGTTAGAACGTCACTTGTACGCACCGGCATCAGTTGCATAGATACGTGACAGTAGCAGATCAGATTGACTGATAGTTTGATGTATGAATTTATGGGTTTTATGAGACAAAATATTCATACAATGCGAAAAACGTAAAAATGGACAGTTGAAAACCGCTAGTCACTAACACGGATCCCATCACGGCATACGGCACAAGCGATCTGCATGATCAGTTATACACAATCGACCATTTTAAATGATCCTGATAATTAATGAGAAGACTCAAGAGGGGATCTAGGGTAATGAGGGTAGGCTTGTTGTTTGCATATCCCTCCGGCATGATGGCTGAAGTGCAGTGGAATCGGCAACACTGAAACATTATGGCTACTCATGGACCGAGGTATGACCAAGGAGCCTTGATCTGGAGGGCAGAACCACTACGGTTCGCAGCCGAAGCTTACGATGCACAACCAAGAGCACAACGCGGTAGACGAATAGCGATGAGTTCGAATAGACAGTCACTTCGGAACTAGGCTTAATCTAGCCCATACGTTATCAGGCACCTAGCCACTGACCTGGAACGAAAGACTGCCAGTAGGATTACCCGTTTGGTCCGGTAAGTCATCATGATGCGCGTGCAGTCACGCCGCATCAAGGCCAAATCTGTTCGTTAAGAGGCTTTAGTCAAGATCAAATACGAAGTAGTCTGACAGTATACGTTATATCACTCACCAGTCTACTGATCTTGATATTTTCCAAAACTTTAATGGCTGTGTAATAATCCCCCAGGAGACAATGCAAGCGACACAGTCCGATAAGGCTGAAGAAGCCCAACATTTTGTACAACACACAGCGACCAAATTCATCGGCTATTTCATCCGGATCACCTGAATGTAGACGAAGCAACAAAAAGAGAAAGGGGTGATCAAAACGGGAACGTGATTCGCTTGGTCGTTACTCAGTTCTTCTATTCAAACCGTAAAAGTGCATAGAATTTGGTGAGTAAATACGTTAAAATGGTTATTTCATCAACCACTACGACGTGCATGTCTGATGAGGTTCGAAATACACTCGCGAGGCAGTCAAATGACTACTTGACAAAGAGAAAGGAGATAAACGAATAGTAAGTGACGAATAATGGTACGCGGTTGCACCTAGCGATAAGGCCTCTTGAATCAAGTACTTAAAAACAACCGATAAGTGATGTGAATTGTGGCCAAATTTCTTCCACAGCCATACAAGAGACGAGGCTGTGACAACTTCAAGGAAGCCACTTAATCATCACACGGTGTCCGGACATAAACAGCCCCCAGAATACAGATCCACAGAGATACTGTGTACCAGATTTGACTTCCTCCCTTCTCTACGCTTTTTACTTAATCTGGGAAATTACCTCCATTTTATTTATTCATTTTGAACTTGTATAAAAGCATGGCTGGATGCCAGCAGAGCAACAGTATCCATAGTTGACGCTTTTCTGTTAATAATGATCACTACAACCACGACATCTGACTCAGTTTGGTTGTTGTTTGCTTTACCGATCAGCAGAACAGTTAAGGTGGTAATCATCTACCTTTCATTACGCTTGAATAAATCATAGTCAATAACGAACTTCAAAGGTTGTAACCTCTCTGTAAAACCAATTCCAGTTCGGTAACACATCGGATACCATTTCCAATCACAATACTTCAAATATGCGAGTCCCCAACCGGGGAAGCGGGACAATCCAACGGTTCAACACGTGCGTTCATTATGCGGCACATAAGAACAATGCTAGCTAGCCAGATGGTAGGTTAGTATGAAAATGAAACCTTTATTTCTTAGAACCAACACATGGGCTCCAGTGGTAAGACCTAATCTGACATGAAAGATGTTGAAAATTTTAAGCGGGAAATAGTTTAATACGGGAGTACACGGATGGGATGGAAAAAAATAAGGTTGGAGTAAAAAAACAAACAAAACATTCGTCATACAATGCACCAACAAGGCTGAGGAAAAAGAACGGTAGAAGGCCATCACGTCTCAGTCTTCTGAAAAGAAGAGCAGATTACTTAACAAACGACGGCGGTCGTTAGCTGATGCAAACGGGAAAAAGATACAGCAGGCACGACCAACTGGTGCCCAATGTACTCGTCGTCCCTTCGTCGACAGCATGCCATGAGTGCGCTGATCACCTACAAATCCAAGATGGCCGGCTGGACCACAAAAGCCTTCGCTCGCAAACCTACTGGTCTTATTCCTTCGGATTTACGCTGGGCACGTGCTGTATGAATGGAACCACAAGTGGTGAGCGTTATGCACATGCAGTATTGACTGTAATCACTGTGACAGGTTAATCCGAAACAGACGCCTCCAACCGTAAACAAGAACGGTGGAAAGAGATGAACACAAAACCTTAAGCAATCTAGGAGAACACGCTTCCATTCAGCACCATGAATAGTGCCAGTTGACGAACGATCCTGTGAACAAGTTAACTACTAACTAGAGGTATCAAACTGACCATACGAAAACAGAAGGTCCTTCGAAGTTTTTATATTTGGAGTTCAAATCGCGTTTTATGTCAACAGCTATACCGCTAAACCACCGAACCGCTGACCGTCAGGTAGAAAGACTGTGAAGCTTGTCACCTAAGGGTACAATATAGTATCACGACGCTCGAGATGGTCCATGAGTGACTTTGCCGATTGTCGGACACCTGACTGCAAGTATGAGACAGGAAAACGTGATTGCTGTTACCTGAGTGCAGGCGGAACACATGGTAACAGGTCGAACAGGCAAAAAACTGTGTGAACTGAAAAAAACAACCGCTCACTCCGCGAGAAACAAGCCAATAGGGCAGCTTTTAGTGTGCTGCCAATGACAGCTGATAAGAGATGGGATTTTTTAAAAAGAATCAGGCTTCGAAATCCGTCATGTAAAAAACTTGGACGATGATACTCGGAGTATCAGTATTCTGTTCTTGGATAAAAGAACCATTGTCGCGTGACCTCTACGCCCAGAGATGTTTTCAGTCCTTCATACTGGTTGAAACAACTGAACCAATGCACCACCACGTCGCTTGAAAAGGGCCATTGTGTTTGAGAGACAAAATGCGACAGCAAAGTGCAACTTTGATAGGTGGTTCAAACCCTATTGTTCAAGGTGTCGAACTACAAGCTTACGGCGGTAGGAACGCAGAAAAAGAAGGCCAACCGAATCGAATCTCCGGATGCACTTCCTGATAATCTTATCTTTTGGACTCACTATGGATGAGTATGCCATATGTTTCACTAATAGTTTCACCATCACTATCATCACAGACAGTGACGCATCGGTGATCCACAATGATCCTTAACTGTTATACAATCGCGAACAGAATAGTGAGTCCAAAATAAAGGGCAAAAGGAAAAAGATGGGGCGTAACCACTGAAAAAATCAAACATTCAACATCAGGTTGCCTGTAAAAAACAGTCAATCTGCAAGTAGATGTGGTAAGTTCAATGATAGATGGACGCTCAAGACCGATGGTGCGGATAAGCTTGATGAGTCTGTTAGCACATCCTAAATCAAAATTGGTAGCCATTTCCATAACCTTCCCACCTAGCCGTTCTTCACGACAGACAATCAGGCTGCGCTTGAGCCTCCTGCGGTCAGTCCCCCATAACTCGTTGCACGAATTGCATGAGGAATAGTCCGTCTGACATACAACAACCCTAAGAACTTCTCTAAGACTCAACGTTTGTTGAACCCACAAACCGCCGTGTCGTATGAGTTAGTGCCCGCTGCTTGAATGGTCCGTGAGATTCGGATCCAACAGCCTTTGCAAGTTGATATTGCTGAATTCGTATTCCAGAACAGCTTGGTACACAGTTTTTACTGCCGACTTGATCAGATTCTCGATGGCCAGATATTGCGATCAGTAGGGTCGTTGACCAGGAAATGTAGCAACAATGTACCAACGCATAAAGTGAATCCACGCGTGAGCCGTGGTAAAAACGAGTCCGGAGCAGATGCACACACCCCATAACTAACAGATGTGATCTATTTAATACCGGATGCGAGTTGCAGGAGAACGTTTAGTGAGACAATGACGTGATCGATGTTTGAAGCTAGTGCCCATTTGAAAAATAGTCTGCGCTCGAGGCATATATACATATATATCGATCAGAACGTGTGAGGATTATCGTCAGAAGTTACCCGAAACAAATGTAACATGAACCTAATAACGATGTACACTGCTGTCTGACACGATATGGAAGCGAATTCGAAAGATTCAAACAAGCACCTACCGAACAAATTGATTCTGAACGGATTAGTAAGAGCGAAGAAGCTAAGGAACCTTCAACAGACACTAACAAAACAAACGATCGGCCAAATCAAAAAGTCCAATGCCTCAATCTGCTCAAGAAACAACACACCGGGCCGATAGACAACCTATCGGACCGCCAAATGATGAAAAGGCTATTCTGTTGAAAGGTCTAAAATTCAACTATGCCAACGCATTCACAACAGAATTCACTGCACCTTTCGGGCCAGGACCGGAACGCAATGGTCTGGACAAGCAAGTACAGCAATCTGTCACGATAAAGATCTGTCAACGTCTGGCCAGTCGAAAGTCAACAAATATCTTAACAGCTAATGAAAATAAAGCGCTGGGGACACTCACGAAGAAAGACCAGATCGTCATCCTACCCACAGGCAAAGGCAACGCCATAGCCTTATTTAACAGACGGCATTATAAATGCAAAACGAACGATCTCCTAAAAGACTCCGAAACGTATCAACATGTCAAAGGAGAAACTACGAAAGATTCAAGGGTTGGAACCACCAAAACTGTGGCTGTTCCTGGGAAGATGAAATCACAAACAGAATAACAAGCTAAATACCTCAGACCTATCGACGGACCAATGTCAGGACAATACGGGCTGCCAAAAGTCTACAAAGATCACGTACCATTGAGACCAATTGTTCCTTCAAAGACGGCCCCGAACCATTAACTGACGCAGTTCCCCTTTCGTATTCCCCGACCATGTTTACCTCATGACAATCATGAGGCGAACAGGTCAGCAAATTTCCTGAGATAGCTTAAAGATCTGAAGTTGCAAAACGACGACTCACTGGTTTCATTCGATGTTACGTTGCTTTTCATTGACATATCAAAGAAAATTTCGACATAAAGTTTGGAGCTCCTGATAAGTGAGGATGACAGCCATCGTAATAAAACGAATCTACCTCCGGAGAAATTGAATCAGTGAGTGGAGCTATGCATGGAGACTTAATTACAATTTGACAGCTGAGTCTATCTTCATAAGATAGACAAACCAGTGGGCTCATCTTTGCCGGGAAGTGAAGTACGTGGAATCTGAAGCGATATGTGGGTGATACATTTTCTGCCTTATCTCGGACACGGTTTGGCCAGTTCCACAGTTGCATGAACAGAATAATCGTTACACGAGAATAGAAAAATCCACATCACGCATTTCTCGGCGTATCGATCTGACTGTAAACCTGAAACCACTGTCTATCGTAAACCGACAACAACGGATGTCATTCTCATGTTCGACAGCAATCATCCAGCCTGTCAACTTAGAGGTTGCGTGCGAACTTCGTTCCGACGTACAGATACGCGTTGTAGCCCGCCTGGACTTAGAAGACAAGGAGAAAACCCCTTCAAACAGTTCACTTCACATGGGCACCCCAGTAGTTTCATAAAGACATTTATCAGAACGTCCACAACGTGTAGAACCCAAAACGTCACTGACAATGTCGTATATTCACGACACATTCGAAGCAACGTTAAGAATTCTCAGAAAGGCTGAACACACCCCGCCCAGCTTTACTGAACGGCAAGAATAGCGTAGAACCTAATGGAAAACCGGGCTAGTCTATATGATTTCATGTCCCGGGTGTGGGCAACCGCGCGTGTGAGAAACGGGCAAACAGCTGCGCACAAGCGTTCACGAACACAAATTAGCAGTGCGACGAGCCGACCCTAGATTACAGCTGTGGTACCACTGTGCAGACACAAGTCAAGAGGTCAACAAGGGTCACGCGAAATGGGTCGCGCGGGTAAAAATGAAAGAGGAAAGGTTTGTACTGGAAGCTCTATTCGCGAAATTCGTTCAATCGACAGATAGATACAGACAGTCGTTACGCCAGCATCATTGACGCTGAAACGAAGGATGAGTGAAGACGGACCGACAGGCGAACACGGAAGCGGCAGAACAACCTCATCCTAATACATTTGTCGATTTGATAACGGATCCGTGTGGATTTGAAACGTTACAATAAACCATTCACTACAAATTATGTGCCTCTTTTAAATATTATATATATATATACACAATGACCACAGGGAGTGGTGAAGGTGCCACCCGCAGCTGTAACAGCTGCCCCCCATTACCGAGCAGTGTGATACTGACCAAATCTTACCAAAGAAACAAGAGTCGGCATCAGAAAGTCGGCTGATTTGGGCGCTCAAATCCAAAGCCAAGATGATCATAGCCTAAACCCGTCGCTCTAAGAAAAATAGCTAAGCGTAAAAAGGCATCTTTGACAGCAGAGCGACTGCAATCAGTTGGAGTATAAGCAGATATAACGACTTCTGACGAGCTGATGCATAACGTCAGTCACAGTAGAAAATGACAAGTGAACAGTACATTGCCTACTGCTGACGGAAATCCAACCAATTAATAGGGCTGCAACGGCTGTAATGAAGACCAAACCTACCTTAATGTAAAAGAGCGGCCACCACAAAATTACTTGAAATGCACAGCCAGTACTCAGTAGAGAGTGAAAGTGCCATCGGTTTGACATATTCACTACGGCTCCTGATTTTAGTCTAAGGTTTAGTGACTCCAAGGTTCGAGTGAGGACGACCTGTTGACCAATCAGTTTCAGAGTGCAAACGCTGAAATCGCCTACATCAACTTGCATTCCGGGCCTCATGAATGGACGAAGGAAGCCGGAGACTGGGCAGAAGGATGTGGGAGTACGGGGTCAACGCTGTTATGATGAGCTGCCTGTTCAGTTCTGGAGAATGATACATAAAAATAGAGGTTGCAAGAAGTTTAAGAGCTACAGTGGATGAGGCAATGAGGGAAGGGTCCGTGATAGCATATTTCCGTTTATCCACCCTGCTGTACGCAACAGAAAAAACGACCCGGTTTATACTGCGAGACAAAGGATGGATACAGTATGGAATTAGGGGTGTTGCGAGCATCACGGTCATGAGTGCGCTGATATACTGCCGGGACAAGAGAACAATAACGGTTCCCAGTAAAAGTCATTAGCTCAAAGGTAAGGCAGTGCGGAGAGGATGACAGTGGACTATAACTAAATCAATGGACTGTAGCGAATCGAACTTCTACCTGGCTTGTTTAACATAGGTGACTCTATGGACATGACCATCTCACTGTCCAGCTTAGTCTAATAGGTCCTCGAAAGACGCAAGCTATTACACCGTGTCAACATCCAAGTTGTTTGTACCGAGGCCGCATAATAGTCGAACGCCAACATCAAACGCCTACGTGATGCTGACAATAAATGCCGGTAAACGATTTTACGTCTGATATACGACCTAGGTTTCAGCAAAAGATGGTGATGACTGAGTAGTACAGACAATGGGGATAGGAATGTCGTGTCCAGGTGAGTAGTATACTTGGCTGGTTCATGATGGAGACAATTCCATATCACGAAGACAGAAAGTGTAGTTGGCATGTGCAGGGATGTCCAGTCAGTTGAAAGCAGAAAAGATAACACTACCGTTGCAAATGGAACTGTTCTAACCCTCGACACAGTTCTAAATATCATCAAAATTACCAAGTATTTCATAAAGTGAATTCAGAGAGAAGATCGATCTGACAAGTAATCTGTCGAAAAATACAGACAATATATACTCGGTCTACTCAGTCTAGAGAAAATCAATTACTATCTTAGCCTGTGACCTGACTTAAAAACGGCGTCAATACAGTCAATCGGGTCGCCTCGCAGAAACAAGGACAGGAGGCACAAAGGGACATTGATGAGCATTACCTTGCTGAGCATAGTAACTCAGTTGCTCGTTGATGCTCGACTTTTCAACCAAGGAGTACAGGACGTTCAGTACACTATGAATACTCCATATCCTTGGATTTTCCCGCAATTGCGTCTCATCCTCCGGCTTGTGTTTTTGACGACTGCGAAAAGTGGAGAACTTTTGGAATTGATAGATAAATTCATCGATGATATCCCACAGCCATTGATAGGGAAGGCTCAGGGGCGCAGGTTTGTCCGCTTCTGTACAAGTAAAACGGAAAAACTGTTAGGACACAACGACAAAAATAATCTAAACAAATTGTGACACGACGTAAGTTTCACGCAAAATGTTAAATCGCACTGCTAGACTACTCAAACGTCAGCACACAAGTAAGCACGCTTTCGGACCCATGACAGCACAAGTCACTGTCTGCATCATTTCCGTCAAACCACCTCAAGTTCTGCAAACGTCTGAACAATACGATGCGACCAGTTAACTAACTACAAATATAACAGAACTGAAGGCGGGTAAGTTTTTATTAGCAGATATACCGAAAGGCGTTTGTTGACAAGTGACACACAAGGTCACGCGGACTCGATACAACAAAACTGAGCACAGCTAGGCAGGGAAAGTCGCCGCAATCAAGGCTTCAACTCACAATCTTGTGAGCGGTGGTAAAACGCTGTTACTACTTAGCCGTCGCGAGCCTAAAGTCATCTAACAGACTGCCATAGAGAAACATCAACTTGAAGATTTATTCTGCGAAGTGCACAGTCGGAGTTTCCAATACGTAAACTGACTGCTAAATTGGGGATTATATCATAAATTGATATGGTGACTTGAAATTCTAAAAATGTGTAATAAATCAGATCGAAACATATAACCAGAGAATGTCGAACTGAGTAAAGTGCGCAAGACATCTGCCAAGACCCTGACTGCGCTAAAACCAGCTGTCAAAAGATAGGCCACCTGACAATGGTCTACCTCTTTTGTTCGAGCTGCCACATAAAGGCGATCAGTATTAGCTGAGACAGCACCTTACAAACTAGATGGCAACTGCCGACAGCGTCACAGTTTAATTAATGGGAGAGTATGGAAACTGAACGTAGGAGAGAGAACAGAACAATTACCGAGTACACAAAAATAATCTGGAGGACCCACAGACGCACAACAACGCTCGATAACGTCCTAACCGAAAAACGACCAATTTTATTTACTCGGGATTTCAGGCCAAAGTTGTTAAATACCACGAAATGCCAGGAATCAACCTTAACACCACGAAGCCGAGTCACTTAATGAAGTGCCACTGGCAGCCTAGTTCAGCACCTAGCATGCGCTGGACTGATATACATAAGACATGTTTGAGTGAACACAATCTGTGAAAATGTACTGGTACACGCAGCTGGCTGTATAACCTACAGATGCAATCAAGCTATGGTAGCTGATCCGTCCGTTTTTATTTTATTTACCACAATACGACAGCCAAAAAGTGCGAGAACGGCGAAGTAAGCGGACGGTTTGTGAAAAACTACACTCAATCGTTAGAACAGGTGTATGATGGGGAGTAATCAAACCCCTGAAGATGTGACTGAGTGGATTACTGTGCAGAAGTACGAGAAATTCATACAATCAAAGGGAAAACCGTGGGGTCTGGCAATTTCCCACGAATAACGTAGGAAAAACATATAGTTCACACCAGCATTTTCAATGATGTTATTTGGGCAGTGCAATCTCATCTACGAAAGAAAATTTGGCAGAATTAAACGTGACCTTGCGATCCAGGATCAAATCGTAACAAATGGCCACCGTATACCAGACGCTAATTCTAGCACGTCGGCCAAGGCCCGTCTACACAGACAGATCCATTCGTGATGATTGCACAAACCCCACACAGAGAGTAGTTAAGATGTACATCACGTTTTCTACGATACCCCCTCTGAGATTTTTGAGCAGACTTGGATATCGTCGGTCTTCAGGTAGCCGGGTAGTTTACCTCAATGTCACTGGGCGCGTCTTCAGATGGCGGATTGGGAAAAGCTCTTACAAGTAAGGGTTAGTTTTGAAATAAGCGGATTCTCGTGGTGAACAAGCACTCGCAGACAACAAGCGATGGTGAAACCAAAGCAGGGTGGATTCATGGTTGGTAGCCGAGTCACCCATAAGGTGTCACGAACTTTGACGGTAAAACGACATCGCCATGGAAGCGTATCAACAACTCCTGAGTAGCACGCCGTTCGTCTGATTTGTCACCCGTACAGCGTGTGCACGTCAGTCTCCACTAGCCACCGATAAATCCCGATGAAGGCGTGTAAATCATTGTGGGGATGACATGTTCCAAAGGGCACCAAAGGTGAACCGGGCAAAGTAACTGGCTGGACCCCAGTCGAAGAGCATATGATCTAACTTAGGCAGCGGCATCCAACAAACAGAAGTAGGCACCGCAATAACCCTGATGGTCTTGGACGTCATGGTCGGGTATCTCTACTTCATTAAACCCATCTTCTCTGTTGAATCTTCGAACAACTGCGTTGCTTGTGAAGACTCCATGCGAAGTGCATACGAACCGTTTAAGTGAGTAGCTCTCAATAAGTGTCCATGAGCCGTTAGACTTGAAAATACGGTTAAGGCATAGAGAAGCCCACTACAAACGCCGTCAGTGTGCTGTTGTGACACGTTGCCGTAGACAGTAACCCAAATACAGACGGATAGGACGTTTATCGTCAGTTCATTAAACTTTTGCACACCACGCAGTCAGGGATATGGAGGCCGGACGGATAACTGAACGACCAGGTAGGTAGGTTTAGTGCCGACGAGCGTAGTGTAGGTGATCAGCACTCCTATGATACTTGTCAAACACAACGGTGACTCGTCAGTATCAAATTTACAATAACACGGAACGGGTCTTTTATTTCGAACAGTTAGAGGAGCAGGGTGGATAGTCAATTGGTGGATTACTGAAGGTCACTAAGTCCAGGGAAGGATCAAGTTTACGAGCAATTGTTTCTGAACACACAAGGTCGGCTTCAGTCGATCGATTGCGACCGCCTCAGCAAACCGCAAGAATCTTGTATTCGAGTGACGCAGTGATGAGTCAATATGAAATGCTTGTATCTGCCAGTTTTCATGTTCTAACGGTTTTGTTCACACTTCTGAAGGGAATGAACTGTTTCACAACCGTGAAAGTTCGATGCACCTGTATGTTGACAGAGACCAGTTTCTGGAAGATACTATATTTCAGCGGCCTGGACGTCAGTGCGCCGTCTGGTGACCTGCATCACCGAGTCACCCGTACACACAGGCGGACTATATAGCGACCGGCTAAGGGTGGCGCGGCTGTTTCCAAAAGTGCATGCCAATCTGGAACATGTGTAGATACGGATCATGCATTAGTATGTGCCAAGTTTGCTCTGCGCTCTGGTGGGAGGTCGTTTCATCGTCAAACAATTTGAAGTATCTAACCTAACAGATACACACACCCTCTACTCTTGCTCGAACGCGCTTGCCTTCACTAAAGGACCCTACCAACCGGATGACACTGAGGCATATTGGTCACATATGTGGCATGCAATCCGTAAGCTGCCTCATATGGTAATACTGCTTGTTTAGCTACCAAACTTTGAGTTTCTATATGGCCAATGGGACTTCTCGAAACTAGCCGGGATATTCCACCCAACAACTGGCATAATTCAGTTGGCAATGCAACCCTCTCGGAATTCCGGGGTCAACAGCGAAGAAGCGTCAGACCTGGCGGACACAAGGAGCAATGCACAGGCAACAAGTCGTTACTACCGGGAAATAAAGCCTTCTCACCTAATCAGAACAACGAATAGCAAAAAGCCAGGTACAAACAAGGCAGCCTGTGAAACCAATGGTGAGCTTATCCACAGCCTGCAACGACGCTAGAGTGCTGAGCTGAGTGGTACTAACAGCAGTTCAACTAGCCACCCATACCGATCTGCATAGGAGTGAAATCAAGTGAATGGCAGCACTAGAAACGTACAGCAGCATACCAGAGACGCAACACACGTTCGGGTTTCGACACGAGAGAGCACTCACCAGGGCAGCTTGTTGGCCAACTTGTCGGCAATTGCACACAGCAAGAGCGACAAGGGCTACCAATTGTCTTAGCTTTAAAAATACAACTGCTGTTTATAGGTAACAAGAGAACAGCAAGATAAGGGTCAAAATGAAAATGGAATTGGCTAAAGTTGGACAGTGAGGAGTACGGTAGTTCTGATAATTCGCAGGCGCGTACGCTGCAGAAGAGATTTGGAGGGGTACATCCGGAGCTTCTGGCACGGTCTGGCAGGAGAGACAAGAGTTTTTTTAGATCTAACTGATACCGGATTAAAAATGTGACGTATTTTGCGGTGGAGGGATTGCCGGAAGTGACCAAGTAGCAAACAAGACACTGATATCTGATCCTAGTAACTCCTGAGCACTGAAAAAAAGTTACATCAGGTGTATGAATGACACAGGATACTCCTTAACCGTAATGGTCACAGCTGGCGGTCCAAATGAACCGCTGGATGATCAGAGTGCTTTGTCTGAATGTGTTTTCTTCTCATGCTTTCTACTCGAAAGTGAACAGTGTTACGGCTACAAAAAAACAGTTGACACACGTTAACAATATTGGGCCCGGATACAAGGGCACTCCCACGCAGTCAGTGGAGCGGCTTAACCCCCTATCTCGGAAAACTTGAGATTCTAGGCGTCAAGACATGGAATATACACAAAATCCTCCACCGAACCTCCGTCATCGGTCCAGTGATCCACTGAACCATCTTATTTCTAAATAATGAAACATTTGGTCAAACCTGGTTAGGACTTATTTTGCGCCATCTCAATGGATGTGCCTCGATCGCTGTCCCTGGATAAACACCATTTCTGACTTACAATCTTTTAGGAGTAACTTCTAATAGCTCATTTCTGTGAACCTTGAGTTGACCCGTATATACATGAGCGGGTACAAAATTCAGAATATCATGACCATTATACACTCCTTGCTGACTCCGGTGAAATTAGGCAATGGTCACGAGAGTGGTAGCATTCTATCAATGACAAACGTGCACGTCTCCTAGGGGACAAAGTAAGTGTCCACAATTTACACCGTTTGCTGCCAAAGCGAACATTCAGAAAGACTTAAAAAATCTGGTTGTTTCTTCATGCGTCCTTTTTTCCGAACGTGAAATGCCGTCGACAATCTGTACAACATAGCAGTATAGACAATGAGGTAGCCGAACTCCAATTGACAACATGAAACTGCATTAAATTGGCATCGTGAAAATGCAGAAATACTCACTTATGAGTGCATTAAACAGAGAGCAATAGTTCAAGTACGACTGGACCATATCATCCACCGACAGGCTTGTGCTGACATGCGCGTATACATGGCGATAATAGAGCTCGTTATATAGCATCAAGAACAGGGGGTCTAAAAAAATCCTAAGACTACTGTGAATATGGCATACCAGCATCGAGCAACTGTGCAATTACTTCAGCAGAAGGCCACCTAGTACTTCCGAAATACTGATCTGTAAGTTTAGGAAACCTATAGCGATTAGGGAAAAACCGCAACGCTACTGGGTTTGGTAATCGTTCTCAATCTCTACTACATTTTGCTCCTTCACATGAACCGCAAAATTTATAAGAAAAGACCGAACATCCTCTTTCAAAACGGAATATGATTCGCCTAGCATTGGAACAATACTACGGGGGGAAAGGAAATAAGCCCTGATAAAAGCAACGCTATTATTGGTGAATTATCTAGACCAATCAGCATCCGAGTCTATAGGGCGATGATGATTTCAAATCGGTCTGGGTCAAAGTATTCAAAACTCTTGCAGGAAACTGTCTAGTTCATTGCAGACATAGCTGGTTTATTCCTTGTGAACCAATGTAACAGGACGACAAATGTATAGACAGGACAGCGATCACAGACAGTCCCGACGTATTCCAAAACCAGAGAAAAGACGTAACAAACAGTCACAACCAGTGTATTGGTGATACAACGACGAGGCGGTGATGCGCACAACGCTAATGGCAACACAACAATCAAAGTCTCAACAACAAATGGTTTTTTCAATCGTTCCAAACAAGTAAGTTCAGGGGAATGGAATGTCACAGTTCTGGGGACGTTCATGTTTTGCGGAACACGCCGAATAATACGCAGGTGGGCGACCTGAGATAGATGACAAGGGAGAGAACATCAGTGGACGGTTAAAATCGCACGCGCAACAGTTTTTATATCGTTACATCAAAACGGTTCAAAATCCCCACTCCAAATGAAGGTAGACTGAAACCTTCAGGCGCATATGCGTACGTGTAATTTTTTCTTTTGTTTGTTCACTAACGATATTTCACTCCTGTACAACATCGTTTTAACGTCCTTCTGGCATGTTGTGTGAATTGACTAAAATACCTTGCAGCTCAATAGAAAATTTATACACGCACGCCTGTTTGCTCTTCTACCTGCGGAACAGTCGCTTGGCAAGACCACACGGATCTCGCCCAAAGTTTTAGCTCCGCCATTAAACGAACATAGTCCCACCTCCAATAACCTTTCTGTCGTCCACGCTACCTCCGGAATATCCTTGTCTCCATGAAAGTGTTAAGTTGATGTGTCGTGGTGGTCATCTGAAACCCTTTTCTGTTAATCAAGCTGCCTAATTGTTGTAACGTGCTAGAACTCCTGTAACTATCCGGTTGCACTCGTTCGCTTCGTTATCACTGATACCCCAGCAAAGCTATCTTGATCACCACATGTATGTATACGGCTGAAAACAAGCCGCTACATTCAGACTTCACGGAAAGAGATTCACTGCCAAACTCAGATCGTACGAGAACAATCACGCTACCTTTCAGTCCAACATGGAGTGAGCAGTCTCGGTGAAATAACTATAACTGTAATGGCATTATGTGGAGGAAGCCCGTTAATGTGGTTGCTTGTGTTGAGTGTTTGACGATTGCAATGTGCTTTGAAGAAAATCATTGACCATGTTCCCTGTCCTCACTCTTTCCCTTCTCGTTGTTGCTTCTTTCTCTCGCATTGGAATTCTCGTTGATGGTGATTGTAAATCATTCTTGGGAGCGATTCTTCTCCCGTACAGGGACAACTGGAGAACTCTGGCAGACTGAATGTGATCTGAAGTTTCAGTCATATGGTACAAGTAGTATTTCAATGTTGGATATATAAAAACCATATTCCGTTTAATCTGACAACATCTGACATCACATTTGTTCTTAAACGGTCCATTATCGGCAAAGCACTTCCGTACGTTTATTCAGCATGGTGGTGAATGATGAGAGCGCCTTGCAAAGGATATCCGGAGCGAAGTGCCAGAAATTTGAACGATGCGTGGACGACTCGCGCGAACTTCAGCAAGAAACCTGCACCGGCGTTTTCATCAACACATCATAGACAGCTGTGAGTGCTAAGAAACCGAAGTACGGTGTACACATTTGTACACTGTGTGCGGCGAACGAAACGTTCTAAACGGTACTATTTATTCAGTCAACAGATGTGATAACAAATTGTAGCCTCGCGCACTAGAGATGTGAAGCATCCTGAGTCATCCACTATCCCACTGATGGATACCAAATCGAGAAGGCAAACCTTGTGCACTCACGTGAATTTCGGGTTGGTAGGCCTAAGGTATATCTTAGGAATGGATGTTTGGCTGTTGATGGTGAAATACACGCCTGTGAGATGGCGAACCATTTTAAAAGTGCTCCTGACATGAGGCTCCATGCGAACAATATATGCATATGTGCAGAGTACATTGCATACATGTATATACGTATGTATCTTCAAAATATATATGTATGTATACATCGTGTACAAATACATATCTATATATAAGCTTCCACTTATCGACATGGAATTTACTGATCTCACATGAAAATTTATTTTCTTATACACAAAAATATTTATGTAGACACGCTAAAATGCACAAAAGTGTTGTATACGCGTCAAGGCCGCCTATGTGCCCCACACTCGTGCCAAGACTCGAAGTGTAATCTGATTGATCGCGGCTTTAACAATCAACGGCTCACTCGTCCATGCACTTTGAAATGACCCGAGTGCTTGTAAATGCAACGATACACCATGCGCTTCTACTGAGTCACTTGTTCTCACTACCGTTGTTATTGTCCGTAAGGCATATAGGGGATGGTGCTCGAATACAAATACAATATGCATCGGAACTAAATTACTATATGCCGAATGACATTGTATCATACTACACTTATGTACGTAAGGATCCTTTCATCTCGAACTTTTTTCCACATTCGCATGTGCGCGAACGAGCATTTCTGCATCCTTATCTAGAATAGTCAGTGGCACAAGAAGGAAATTCATTTTCAAGGTCACCCAGCATAATCATAACATTTTCCGTGCGGTTTCATTCGACACGGAGGGGTACAAGTTCGTGCCTCTCTTGAAAGAACTGGCACTGTATTATTCCAATCAGTCAGCCACATGTGACAAGGCACGAAATGCTCAACTTCCACAATCGAAGCTCAAGTTCCACCACAAAAGCGAGAAAAGTCACGAGTTTCAGGGGAAAATGCAGTGACACAATGCAGATACTGAAGAATCCCTTATCACATCGTGTCCCTGTCCGTGTGTATAGGGGATCCCAGGTTCCGGAATTAGAAGACCAATCAGAAGTGGTCTCACACTTACTGACCGCTGATCTTGGTTCATCGTTGGTCATCTTTGTAGTGACCAACGATGGTGTGGCTTCTCTAAGGATACCGGCTTGCTTGCCTGTTCTGTACGCATGACTCTGTGTAAGCCTGCTGTAGGAGACCTGATGTGAATTAACCGCAACTCTCATGAGCCGTGCAACTAATTGCAGACAGCGAATGTTTGCTCCTCTTCTAACGACCCATCTATTCCTCCATTATTCAAGGTCGTTTGACCTGGACCTATCAGAGCGTTGTTTAACGCACTCGACGTTTCCACGCATTTCTGATTTGGCCCACTTTCGATTGTCGCCGAGTGGGCTGTGGCCCGCTTTGCACTCCTCTTCATTCCTCCCTTGGTTGCTGCCGTTTGCCCCAGATTAAGCTAGAACTAACTGCTTATCATGTTTCCGAACATTGCTGGAAATATACGGTTTATTTCCGAACCCTGACGTGTTCTTTCAGTTCGATGTTTAATGGGACTACGTTTCCGCTGCTCTTCAGGGAAGGTGTTTCGAATTTTCAATGGACGAGGGTCGAGCGCACACCCATTTGTCCGCTACACCTTCCTCACCTCGGTCCACGGACCCGACCGGCCTGCTTTTCAAAGGGTCTGAAAGGAAGCGAAGGGGAGAATATGTGATAAAACAAAATGGCCGCACCTAGTATACTGTTACAACACGACGATTCAAGCTAAGCGCGTGACAAACCATCTCTCCTGCTAATGTTAGTTTTGGTGTGTTAGTAAATCTTGAAAACTTGCTCTCGGATACTCGTTCTCGTGTGGCTTTTTCCCTCTTTACTTACTGCTGCCGCACCCCTGTTTATTTGTATCCTGGTTTCAGTTGCGCCTACTTACTCCACTATTACGTGAGTGTTACGTTTGATAATATTCGCGTGAACCGTTAGTCTCGGAACGCGCATATTTGGTGGATTCATTGTCGAGGTTTTTTATCATCTCCTTCGATCTAGTACATAATAAGTCCATTGAACTTCACCATCTTAGTTACAAGAAACTCGCTAATACGGCTGTCTCCTCTCCTGGATCACAGTCGGTTGCTCAACGGGTTGAGAATTTTTATACGCTCGTTTCTTACAGACCCGGCTATCCTGGATCCGGCTTGGCGATAGACGTTGCGAGTACACCGAACGTTGCTCGAACAACCACTGCACGTCCGAAATTGACAACGCCAACAGAAGAAGAATAACAAAGATGATTAAAAAATCCTACAAATATTCCGCCAAAGAGAACCGACATTGAAGAAACATAGCAGCAGCATTTGTTCTTGACGATCGATGTAAACTAGTACATCTGGCTTCCGCCGTGACTCTACCCTAGATTAAGGATATGGTAAAACTAAGGGCGAAGCTAACCCGCCGCAGACTTGCGATCAATCCTGTTCTTGGGTGGGCTCCGTTGATGCGATGTTCGTCACACTGCCAGACTCGGCTTCGGTTGGTTAACTGGCGGAACACGCAACTAACCACGCGAACTGTCTTTTGGAGAACGCCTGCACCCAGGAAATTTCCGAGGGATCCACTAGATGCTGCAGACCTAAGAAGATCTCAATCCGTATATTACATGCCCCTTCATGTTTCCGGAAAGGACCTCGGGGTGGACACCCCTCTCCGGGTCCATTTCAGCGGTGACAAAGTATAAAAGCAGCCGGTGTACACAACGTTCATTTTTTTCAAAACAAGTGCATAACAAGAGTAAGGTATATAAATAGTATGCGTAGCATATGGAGTCAATAACAACGTGAAATAAGTGGTACAGTAATGTGGCATCCGCGCCTACCGTTGCCGCAGGTCACCTGTCTGCCTGTGCACGCGTGTGTGTTCCTCTCTCTCTCACCCCGGCCCCGAAGGAACTAATCCTGTTTTCCACACACTCGATTGGGTGACTGCTTGTCATATTCTGTCTCATCACTATTATGACGTCATTCGCTCGTGTTCGATAAAGCTACGCGCTATTGCCGTTATGTGTTCTCATTCTACTGTGAGCCAACTACGTGTCAGAGCTTGCAGTTCAACGTGGTTCCAAGCTGTAACAATTAAGGGCAAACGTCGATCGTATATTCCCTCCGTTTGGCGTTTCAAATTTGCAAAAAGTGGTCATCAAGTAAGAGGGTGGGAATACCCCCATCCACTTGCTTAGCTTGGTCAACCTATAACTGTTAACCAACACCTTCCTCAGTCAATGAAAAAAGTCAATAATTATGCCACGTCATAAGGTTGATACCAGGCAAGAGGTCAGCAACTACCGTCGCATCCACCACACGTCAATCTGCTCGACAGTGTCTCAAAGCATATTAGCGGTTCAAATAGTCGAGTACCCGAAGTCACAAAACCTTATAAGCCTTTCACAGCGCGGTTTACTTAGTAGGCGCTCTTGTAAAGCATGTCAGCTGAAATTCTTAAACCATACATTGATGCCAGTCGACGCAGGAAATGCGGAAATCATCGTATCCCTAGGTATGTAAAAGCTTCTTTCTTGTGCCTCATGAGCACCTCTCGATCAAAATAACATTTTGGCGTACAAGGTCTCATATACAGCTTGCTTTTGCCATAACTTGAAGGCCGCACTCAAACAGTCAAAATACGAGAGCACTGCTCAACATCCAATCAGTGATTAGTGGGGTGATTCAAGGAAGCGTTCTATGACCGTTGCATTCCTCAATGTACGCAAATGACGTATGCGGTGTTATTAGACATCAAAAGCCCCTTCTGTCTTCTGACGAAATCAAAATGGTCTATACATTCCGCCAGCCCAGTGACATCGATTTCTGTCCACGAAATATACGACAGCACTGAAACTGTGTGGCAAAACATGACTGATGTCGTTTTCAACGAACAACTTGAACGTGATTACTTATGGCTGTAGATTACCTAATGGGTTGCTCTCACTAGGCGGTTATAATATTGGTACCGTTACTTCCGATAAAGATATAGGAATACTGTACTCCAACTATGCGTGGATGGTTAATTTGAAGTTTCTCATATAATTACTTTTGGCAATATTTTTTGCCATATAGTCTGTTTACACTTTATCTACGTCCACGTCTGTCTAAAAAATATTTCTACATAACAAATTATGATGACCAAAACCGGTCGTCCAACAAGATCGACTGATGTCAAAATCACTTTTTCTAGCTCTAAAGTAGATATTGAACGACCTAAGAGCGAGCGCTTTAGGCTCAAAGCTTGTAAAGGCCCTNGCCCCACTGGCACACCTCCCGGTCTTATTCCTTCGGGTTTACACTGGATATGTGGTGTGTTGGTGGAACTGCAATTGGTGCAGCGCAAGCCAGTTGCAGTGATATATAAGCGCAGGCGTCCTTTGGCTTCGGTCACTGTGACAGGCTAATCCGAATGGGATGCCGCCAGCCGTATGTGCATACCTTTATATATGTACTTATCAAACATCTAACTATTTTTCTCGACATATTGGCCCCCAGTGAATCGAAACATGTCGGCACGTATGTACAAGCTAAAAATCCTTATTGCAAAAATGACTGACAGACTTAAAATGCTTAGGTCGATGTACGGAAGATCCCCAGCTTTTTCCCTGGTGATGCAAATGAGCAGAATGTTTGAACACATATAACGTCAGACGCAACCCCGTCAAATAAACAAAGAAAAACTCGTGCTCCATAGTGAGCAGAGATGCAACAAAGTAGGGCAACCAATGAGACGGAGAAATTCCATGAGAAGAAATATTGCTGTCAAGGACAAAACGATTATCGATGACCCTGTAACGATGAGCGAAATCTTCAACTCACCTTTCGCTACCTCGCTTAGCGTAGAAAGCACCCCCATACACGTTAACATCCCATTGAAAACAAAAAGTTGTGAGTAATGTTTTGATTGATGTTCGAGGTATTCGTTCACAGTTAGCTATCATTCAGTCCTCAATCCATCCTGGACCAGATGGTATCCCACCAATGGTGGTCAAGCAAGCAAGTGAGGATATACCCATCCTCTTGCTCAATTTGTTCAACCTATCACCTCCATCCAGCAACCTCCCACCTCAGTGGAAAACATCAATCATTATGCCTCCTAACAATAATGGTCCAGGGCAGGACGTTAGTAACTACCGTCCCATCACCCACATGTCAATCTGCCCAACAGCGTTTGGAAGCCTAATAACGGTGCACATAATCGAATTTTTATGGACACGGAACCTTATAAACCCTTTCACAGCACGGTTTCTTTGTAAAGCGCTCTTGTATGACATGTCAGCTGGAATTCTCAAACCATATATCGACGTCCGTCAGTGATGGAAGTGCGGTAGACATGCAAAAGGCTTTTGATCATGTGCCTCATAAGCGCCCCTTGATCAAAATAGCATCCTTCGGCATACAAGATCCCTTGGCTGTCGTCGTACCCTGAATGTCGCACTCAAAGTGTCAAATTGGGGAGCATTGCTCATCACCAATACCCGTGACTAGTAGGCTGGTTCAAGGAAGCGTTCTGGGTCCGTTGCTCTTCCTAATGTACATAAATGACTTACGCGACGTTGTTACACATGGCATGTCCTTTCTGCCCGCTGACGATATCAAAATCGTTTACACATTACGTAAGGACAGTAACATCAGTTTCTGTCGACAAAATATACGACAGGATCTAGCGCCATTACAGCTGTGGTGCAGAACATGGCTGATGTCGTTCTCGGCGAACAAATCGAACATCATCACTCATGGTTGTAAACTACCCTATGGCTCCATCTCACTAAATGTTTGTAATATTGATACAGCCACTTCGGTCAGAGATCTAGGAATACGGTACTCAAACTCCTTCAGTTTCTCCGAACAAGTATGTTTCCAGGTAGCAAAAACTAGAACAATAGGCTGTATCCAAAAGCCGTTCAGTCCACCAGCTGCGAAAATGACGCTCTACAAAATGTGTGCTCGGCCTCAACTCGAGTATTGCACATTCATTCACTGTCATCTACGCAAGTCTGACAGGCTTGTGTTAGAAAGCCTTCCGCGATCGTTTATCAAAAGATGATTAGGGTAATCTTCTTCACTCATCTACAGAAAACGCTGTGAAATACTTCGTATTGATCCAGTTTGGTTGCGTAGATTAAAGTTGAACCTGACACTGCTGTATGAGCTCACACATTCGGATGCGAGTATCACAGCTTTCTCCGTCCACTCACAACACACCCCACCATATATTTCATGAAATAAGGGTTACACCTTGCCAACCCTGATATCCCGGAAAAATTTATATGAAAACTTCTTCTGAAAGTGTTCCTACATTTGGTAAAATCTTCCAAATTAGGTCAGGGCTATAAGCAATATTCAGCGTTTCAAAAAAGTGTTCGGCAGCTATCTGACATGAACAAACACTGATGAACAGATTGGGAAGAACACAACGTTACGAGCAAGTTGTAATACTCTAAGTTTCAACCACCTCGAGTGGCCTTCCTCGGGAGTGTTTGAATCGAATGTGATTTCATAGTATGAAGCCGCCACAATTCAACTAATTGATAGAATCACCTAGAATATTATCCATGTTTCTAAGACAAATTTGGAGAGCCTTATCAGGAACGCACTTTAAGAACATGGACACCTTCTCTCGTAAGAGAAGGCACCAATTCCCTTTTCGTTTCAGTAACTCTCACGACGTAATAATTTATTTGCAATTATCTGATTTGCCATGCCTAATACGTGGATCATCCAAAAGGTGTGAATATATTCTTGTCTCATACTTCTTTTTCACATGCATTCTCACTTCGAGCACACTCTGAAAGCGATTCGTCATCTCACAGACATGCGTTTCACCATCCGCAGCCAAGTTGATACATGAGAGGATGGAGATTAGGGTTACCAAGTCGAAGGTCGCTTGGATAAAACAGGCTTTCCTTTACGATCTGATATCCAACAGTACGAGAATGGATGACCCAGGATATTTTGTAACCGCAGTACGTGGACTTCGAAGTCATGATCATATGAACCAATTAAAACACCATCGTTTGGAAAATGTCGTTTTACGTGTATCGCGCACGTGCATGTGCAACGTACTTCCTTGGGAGAAACCTGGCTGCTGCTTCACATCTCTATGCTTCTTAGAGGATGCGACCATTTGTAAAGTGTTGCTGAAGAAACTGATGCAAGTTGCCTGTTGAAGGCTGTGCAGATCATCCAGGTATATTCCACACTGCGGCTACTTCACCTCGAGTGTCCTTCAAGGGATGCTTTCAGCGCCCACCGCCATGCACATTCAACGTACGAAACTAATTCATCAATGTTGGGCAATTGACATCGTTTTTAGGTGGAATTCACTGAGACCTAATTCAGTAATATCTCTGTTGACATACCGGAAGCTGATTAGCGTGCGTTTATCTACAAACTTAAGCACATCAGCTGAAATGCATGTACGAATAAGTGTGCGGCTGCCCGTTCGCCAATACAATAATAATAATGTACACTTCTCAGAACACATTTGAGAGGCATGATGAACTGTACGAGATCGTTGCAGATGATTACAGGCGGTACAAAACAACGAACACCGAAACAGTAGCACAACTGTTAAACGTGCCATCAAAAAAGACGCGTTCAGAAGGAAAATGAATGTAGGTCACGAACACTTGGCGCATGCGGAAAAATAAATCGTTTGCCTGTTTCGCAGATTCATTCCAAAAATACTTAATGTTACATTAATTTACCTTTTACAAGGTTGAGTGTGGATTGAATTTCTAGATGGTTCCAGGTCACTCTGGGAGAATGTCCCAATGCATTTCCAGGGTGCTTCGGGATTAAATGATATAAATGGCGTCGGGGAGATGCTCAAGTAAGTCGGCTTCAACGCTTCAAGAGGGAAAGTCCCAAAACCCACCAAACGATTGGTAAGACTCTAGCGCTGGAAACGGTCAAGAAGTTGAAGATCTCGCGAACTGTTCTGTCGAGGCGAGGTCTCGTGCTTCTATCTTTTGCAGGAAATTTTCTCGCACAACGGATATTTCTGGGCTTGAGAAAAGGAAAGCAATCTCACAGGTTGATTGAGAAAATGTGGGGTGATTAGATCTACTTTGATGAATGAGGTGCATACGGCATTTTTTGACAACGATTTCATGCGATACTACCATGATATTTTGGGACTCACTCGTGATTTACTCAGAGAACCGAAATATTGAGCCTACGATTTGGAAGGTCCCATGTAATGTGCGTGTCCTAAGTATAGCTCATATAACGTTGTTACGCTGGATTTATCAATAAGCGCCAATCTTATGTTTCTTCCAAAAGTTTGAATGATGCGTACACATGAATAAACACATGTCACTGAAATAATGTTGATTTGCGAGTGGTCTAGTGTGCATACAGTGGACCGAATGCCAAATGGCAGTGTGAGTAAATGATATAACGAACCGTTTCAAGCAAGCTGTTTTCAGACGGGAGTAGGCCAGCGAGGACGGGTAACTACGGTACACGCAGCTGACGGCTAGATGTTTTCCGGACAACACTCAGAACGGTCATCAGGGGATATAGAGAGTTTGGAAATAGACGTTGTTTTTGATATCGTAAGATAGCTGCCAGACATTTTTGAAACGCTGAATGGTGCTTATAGCTGTGTTTTCATTCGGTAGTTTATTCCGAATATGGGAATACTTTACAAAAAACTCACGCGCATCTCTTTCCGAGGTAACGGGGTTTGCAAGGCGGAACCCTCATCTCTAAGACCACTTGGAGAGTTGTGTTGTAAGTGGACAACAAACCCTGTAGTGATGGCATGCGCATGTATGAATTTTTTATAGAAGTGTAAGGTTCAACTATATCCTGCATAACCAAATAGGGTCAATACAAAGTTTTTAACAAAGTTGCCCATGGATGAACGTAAACGAATATCCTAGTAAGCTTTTGGTAAATGATCGTTGGAGGTTCTCTAACATAAGCCTATCAGAATTCCGCGGATGGCAGTGAATGAATGTGCAATACTCAAGTTGAGGCCGGATGAACACTATGTGGAGCCAGCTTTACAGACGGCATGTTGAATGTCTTTCTGATAAAGATAATAATAATAATGATAATAATGGGATATTTCTCTAGGCACCTGTTAGAAACGCGCTCGGATAAGCGTGATCATTATACACATTTTAACGTGAATCCCACACCGAACACATAACTGTTAATTGTACCATACACTATTTATGGAAATAGGGCAATAAAACGGAAAAAATAATAGAGAAAAACTATAGTTTACGAAGGAACAGTTGGCTTACTTGTTTCTGAAACGATAGTTATCAAAAGTTTCATTATTCGATAAAAAAATGTTGAGTTGTTACATCAATTCTTGCTTCACCAGGTTGACGTTAGCTTTATGTTCAAGGTCATGCCAGATAAAAGATTTTTCAGAATGGAGAATATGAACAGTCAAAGAACTCCGCCAACATTGGATGTAGACGGCCTCGGAAAAATATGTAGAAACTTTCGGGAAGATGAAGGAAGATAGGTGGGTCCCGATATTTCCGGAGAAATAGACGATCTTCTGGACTGGACTCCGTTATTTCCTCAAATTGACGAAATTTCACGGACCTCGCGAATAATTCAGCCAATATAGGATTTTTATTTTCCGGACATTATGGAATGTTGTCTCAAGTTAGAATTTATCGTGCAATCAAGAATGGAATGCAAAATTACGTGATAAGAAAAGAACGTAGAATGATCATGTGAGGTTTGACGAATAATGGAGTCTGACATTTTCTGACTAAATCTTTCACATAGAATTTGTAATTTTGTGTTCGTTAATAAAATACATATATTTCTAGCAGATAATTTTTATCGTATAACGCGAAAAGTGATCAATTCACAGATTATCCTAGTATATGACTACAGCCGAATTCCGATGTCGATTTAGTATGTACGGCCGTTATGTAGAATGGAAAAGATGATTAGCAACACAAAAATATTATCAGGTGGTCTGTTACGAGAGGAAGAGAAACACATTTATATGTAATCATATGAGGCGAACAGGTTAAGTAATATATATTCTCTGAACTGTTTTAACTTGCACAGCTATTGTGCAGTGGTTGATAACTATACACAGCTGATAATCATTGAGTATGGAGTAAGAGTACCGGGATGGTTTGGTTGCTACTAACGGGGATGTTTAAGATGCCATATGTAGTTTTACCATGCAATTGCAATTCTTCGACAGAGCTGTGTACAAGATCTATCCTGCTGGAGAACTAATAAGTTTCGAAAATGAGGAATTCCTCGAATGACGAAGTTGATAGCTTTGATCGGTTCGAAGTGTGTGTGGCGTTACCTCATGTAGTATAGGTTCACCCTCGGTTTTTATTACATTAGATCGGATGTTCATATGTTATTAGGTCCGTTCTGAAAGATATCGTCTTCAGGCAGGCAGAGTTTGAAGATCGACATGACGTTCTTTAATGTCAGGAAAGTTTCCAAGCTTCGTTTGAATTGATGCATATTCTTACTGGTTCTAATTGCATGTGGGAATTTGTCGCAAATGTAGGTATGTTTTACTACGGAAAAATTTGAGCGGAATTTTTACGGGATTTGAGAGTTGTCAAAGTGAACGCTTTGTTCCTGATGTATTTTGAGCTATGTTGAAGGCGAATCGCGAGTTTTACCTCAAATCTATTGCTATAAACTTGATTGTACATGAGCACGAGGGTTAGCTTGAGACGCCGTAGCCAAAGAGGATCCAGTTTAAGCGTCTGGCATCGTTTTCTGTAGTTCAACGAAGGCCGATAACGAACTAAACACTTCGTAAATGCACGTTGGAGAATTTCGAGAGCTAGCCTATCAGACTTGCGCAAGTGACTATAAATGAACGTGCAGTACTCAAGTTGGGGTCGTACGCACAGCTTATAAAGGTGCTGACGGGCTGCAGGAGAAAAGAACGAGTACCTTATGTATCCAATCGTTCGCTTAGTTTTAGATACTAGGAAAGATATGTTATCAGCAAAATTGGATGAATTTGAGTAACGCATTACTAGGTCGCGGACTAAATTGGCAGTTGGAATAGCATGACCATCCAGCTTTATAAAGTCCTCTGGTATATGACAACCGTGTGCGACAATGGTGGATTTATTGGCTGAGAATTTCATCAGCCAGGTTTGACACCAAGACTCTAATGACATGATGTCCTCCCGTATATTTCCTAAAGNCCTAATTTGGAAGATTTTACCAAATGTAGGAACACTTTCAGAAGAAGTTTTCATATAAATTTTTCCGGGATATCAGGGTTGGCAAGGTGTAACCCTTATTTCATGAAATATATGGTGGGGTGTGTTGTGAGTGGACGGAGAAAGCTGTGATACTCGCATCCGAATGTGTGAGCTCATACAGCAGTGTCAGGTTCAACTTTAATCTACGCAACCAAACTGGATCAATACGAAGTATTTCACAGCGTTTTCTGTAGATGAGTGAAGAAGATTACCCTAATCATCTTTTGATAAACGATCGCGGAAGGCTTTCTAACACAAGCCTGTCAGACTTGCGTAGATGACAGTGAATGAATGTGCAATACTCGAGTTGAGGCCGAGCACACATTTTGTAGAGCGTCATTTTCGCAGCTGGTGGACTGAACGGCTTTTGGATACAGCCTATTGTTCTAGTTTTTGCTACCTGGAAACATACTTGTTCGGAGAAACTGAAGGAGTTTGAGTACCGTATTCCTAGATCTCTGACCGAAGTGGCTGTATCAATATTACAAACATTTAGTGAGATGGAGCCATAGGGTAGTTTACAACCATGAGTGATGATGTTCGATTTGTTCGCCGAGAACGACATCAGCCATGTTCTGCACCACAGCTGTAATGGCGCTAGATCCTGTCGTATATTTTGTCGACAGAAACTGATGTTACTGTCCTTACGTAATGTGTAAACGATTTTGATATCGTCAGCGGGCAGAAAGGACATGCCATGTGTAACAACGTCGCGTAAGTCATTTATGTACATTAGGAAGAGCAACGGACCCAGAACGCTTCCTTGAACCAGCCTACTAGTCACGGGTATTGGTGATGAGCAATGCTCCCCAATTTGACACTTTGAGTGCGACATTCAGGGTACGACGACAGCCAAGGGATCTTGTATGCCGAAGGATGCTATTTTGATCAAGGGGCGCTTATGAGGCACATGATCAAAAGCCTTTTGCATGTCTACCGCACTTCCATCACTGACGGACGTCGATATATGGTTTGAGAATTCCAGCTGACATGTCATACAAGAGCGCTTTACAAAGAAACCGTGCTGTGAAAGGGTTTATAAGGTTCCGTGTCCATAAAAATTCGATTATGTGCACCGTTATTAGGCTTCCAAACGCTGTTGGGCAGATTGACATGTGGGTGATGGGACGGTAGTTACTAACGTCCTGCCCTGGACCATTATTGTTAGGAGGCATAATGATTGATGTTTTCCACTGAGGTGGGAGGTTGCTGGATGGAGGTGATAGGTTGAACAAATTGAGCAAGAGGATGGGTATATCCTCACTTGCTTGCTTGACCACCATTGGTGGGATACCATCTGGTCCAGGATGGATTGAGGACTGAATGATAGCTAACTGTGAACGAATACCTCGAACATCAATCAAAACATTACTCACAACTTTTTGTTTTCAATGGGATGTTAACGTGTATGGGGGTGCTTTCTACGCTAAGCGAGGTAGCGAAAGGTGAGTTGAAGATTTCGCTCATCGTTACAGGGTCATCGATAATCGTCTTGTCCTTGACAGCAATATTTCTTCTCATGGAATTTCTCCGTCTCATTGGTTGCCCTACTTTGTTGCATCTCTGCTCACTATGGAGCACGAGTTTTTCTTTGTTTATTTGACGGGGTTGCGTCTGACGTTATATGTGTTCAAACATTCTGCTCATTTGCATCACCAGGGAAAAAGCTGGGGATCTTCCGTACATCGACCTAAGCATTTTAAGTCTGTCAGTCATTTTTGCAATAAGGATTTTTAGCTTGTACATACGTGCCGACATGTTTCGATTCACTGGGGGCCAATATGTCGAGAAAAATAGTTAGATGTTTGATAAGTACATATATAAAGGTATGCACATACGGCTGGCGGCATCCCATTCGGATTAGCCTGTCACAGTGACCGAAGCCAAAGGACGCCTGCGCTTATATATCACTGCAACTGGCTTGCGCTGCACCAATTGCAGTTCCACCAACACACCACATATCCAGTGTAAACCCGAAGGAATAAGACCGGGAGGTGTGCCAGTGGGGC
>QNGE01002259.1:0-17786 GCA_008508345.1 Paragonimus westermani | reverse complement strand
GGATACTGCCAGGACGCCCAGACCTGTGCAGGAGAGCGATTAGGGCCCTCATCCAAGGCCTTTGGCTAAAAAGCCTGAACCACAAGGCAGCAGCTGTCTCACACACACACAGACACACAGGCGACGGCAACAAACATCACTGTACACACACACGAACCAAGCAACCAGACACACAGTCAGTCCAGGCAAAACGGAGCAACAACACAGTCTCCACGCACAACAAACGCACGCATCTGCTTTTTGTCTGGCGGCTCCCCATCGGTCAATCTGACAAGGTTGAACCCCCAAGGACCGAAGTCCTAGTCAGCACAGCCCTCCTGATCGAAACAGCACGCAAGCCTGACCACCACGCCAAGGTAGCAGAAAAGGTCACACACACACAAACAAGCACACACTCAATGGCGTGCAAGCATCCATACACGCACACACACGATTGTAGCGGGAGCAGGCCAACCAGTCTGCAAGCCACACAATCAGATAATCAGATTGACGTGCACACACACACACACACGGAGACAGACTGTCTGACTGACTGGAGAACAGACAGAGACACACTAACTGTCAGAATGACAAACAGACAAACACACAGACAGAGAACCACTGAAACAACAACATACACATACACATACATGTGCACATGCGTTCGTACTGATGAATATATAGAGGTATGTAAAGATATATACGCATACATTTATGTTTGTATGCTTCATTATACATCCACATATATGTAACCACACATGAGAAAACTTATGTATAGATGGACTTTCCCAAATGTGTTCACGTATATACATTTGTTTCATCCCTGACATGATCCATATATTTGTTCACGAATGAATATATGCTGGTGTTCTTCATGCTGAGACGTGATACATATTTATGTCCATTTTGATTGGGGGAACGTACAGCTCATTGTAACATACGTTTCAAGGTTATCCAGTAAAACACTGTGTTATTTAAATAAATTTCCCACCGGTACGAAATGAAAATCGGTCTTTATCACACGTGTATAAGTTGAAAACTCCGACGAAGTAGACGTTATGGCAAGTTTCGGTAAAATGGTGAAACTCAAACTTCCAAACGATGTACGACAACTTGCATATTTTATTAACTCTGACATAAACGCACATTATACTTTGTTTAGATGTTCTACTACAGGTTGAATCAGTAGGGCGGCGAACGGCAATGACGCGTCATGGAGGATACTCAGAAGGTTCTAAAAACCCGTGAATATCCAATACATTTGAATAAATTTCAACGGGAAATCCGCACCATTCTCTTCATCAACAGGTCGTAAACAAATGCAAAGCGAAGGAACAGGGGAACACAATTACTGCCAGTCTGCCCGCACAAAATTCGGGTGTACAAATGTGTGCATTGTACAAGTCGGGCTGTAGCTGCCAAACGTAACATTTTTAAACAATTTGCATCACAGTGAATTTTGGATTCGCTTATCACAGCTGCAGTTCATCTTGGGTGGTTCACTAATTTTGTGGTGTTTATCAGGTTGAAACGATCAACATTGGGCATTCGTACGGCATCATAGTTAAACATCTAAACATATACCTTGGAAAGAAACTCCTGACCGCCGTTGATGAACAGCCTGCAGTGGAGACGACGGGAGTTTTCAAAAGTAGAGGTGAGACGAAGTAAAACCCTAAAGATAAGTTAGAAAATAACATGAATTCTGATGTTTTCCGCAATTCATGGAAAAGGGAGGATAAGCTGGACACCGTTGACAAACTTACCAACTACGTCATTCATTGATAGGGAAGCTTGTTGATTTTTAAAAAACGGTATGCACGCTCGAATGCTTTGGTAAGGCCGAGGTATAGGTCGTCATTTCCACTGTCTTAATGCACGGCTTTGGTCTGCTGATCGGTGGCTATCAGCAGATTTATGGTACACCGTCAGCGCTTGCGAACTCCCTGTAGCACCTCGGAGAAGTAATCACGACTTGTGAGGCGCACGATAGCAAGTCACATGGTCTCAGGCCACTACGAGAATTCCGTCCATGATCCTTGCAAACGGTGCTTGCGAGTTTTCAGCTGCTCGTTGCTAGAAGGCAGATTGCGTAGATGGTAAGCTAAGTGGATTACCAAGTTGTTTGGCTGCTTCAAAAGATACCTTGCTAAGTATACTGTGAGGTTCAGAAAGGCTGTTCCTAATGCAACTGGGTGTGGCCAACACCGTTGTGAAGGACATTTCCACAGAGTGAAGGCCGTTATTTTCAGTGTCCAGATGTTGGTGTTCTTTTGCTCCATCTAAAGCCGCTTCCTTTCTGAACGAAACGATTTCATCTGATCAGAATGAGCGGAAATATTGCGGACAGCCAAACGTTGACTTTTGCTATTATTTTACTTGTTTCACCTTTATTTCGCTACACTGATTGGTGGCTTAGTCACGTTAGCCACTATTTTTGGTGAATGTCCTTCGAGTTTCTCATTCGAGGGTGTTTCTAGGTCGCTATGCGCCATAAAGTTGCCTTGATATTCTATAGCTGTTGCGTACATTGTCAGAGCAGAACAAAGTTGCATTTTGCTCCCGTCTTTCGGTTTCTGTTGGAAGCATTTGACAGGAGAGTCGCGTTATGTTTCGGCTTTCTGTCAACCGAATCACTATGTCATCAGCAATCCAGTGTTTTGTCGTGACGGTTCAAAACATAAAACCAACCTGGAGAGCTGATGACGATTGCGTAAAATTTTTGCTTTAAAACACGGCGATGACATCATTGGCTCCCGTGTCAGAACTAGTAGAGACTCGTGGGCTAGAAATTTGTGAATCTCCAGCTTAGACCTTGCGATTTGACGCTGCAAATGGAAACTGTCTATTTAGATTAGCGATAAAGCAACTCGTAAGACGTTGATGATAATGTTAACGTCCATGTCGAACAAATCATGCACACGGATTTCTCAAGGCAGCGTGTATCTTCCACTCAACTTGATATCTTGGTGGTTGATGGCACTTCTACACACACCGCCTCCTCAGGAGAAAGTGTACGTTTGGGAGAGCGTAAGTGATTTGCAGGCCAGCTTCTTTCGGTGTAAATTCATCAACGGCTGTTGAAAGAACAGTAGTAAGCTTCTTACAGAAATCACCTACAGAGTGAACGGAGTTGAAGTGTTCCCAAGATGAGGTCGCCAAGTAACGACGTATTTCTTCCGCATCCATTTCCCGGGAGTTTCTGTGAATGAAAGCCTTTCAGTCGACCAGGTTCGTACCCCCTGTGAAGCTAAATAAAACAATTCTCTAGTCAATTAATTCGAATCATGCGGTGATTGCAAGTTTGTAAACCGTCAACTCCTCGTTAGTCACTGTGCAGTACATTCGCGGGGAGTTTTGACCAGTTTGCCACCGAGGTAAACCAGAGATGTGCTCCGTGAGGTTCACTAGTCCGATAACTTAAGGAGGTCTCCAGGGGGAATATTCACTGCCTGCCTATAAGTAGGCCCATTAGTTAACTTTCGATATGCCATAATCACCTATTAAGAGGATACTGGAAAATATTGGGGTGGATAGAACTTTAAACCCAGAGGTTAAAAACACTGAATTTTTACAAAGGAAGAAAAGTGTGGACATAGAGGGTTGATTCCTCTCCTCTGCACTTAGTCCCATCTACGCGGAAAATAATCGTGTCCCCCAAGGCGTGCTCAAGATCTAGGTAGGGAGTGCTGTGTCACGGGCATGTTACAACAACTATCCGGGCACTGCGAAAGAACGAAGTCTGCGAAGCCCTGGTAATTCACTTACTAAACTGAGCACATTTATGTACATGTATTTTACAGAGTTAATATTGGGCGAATGAACTCTAGTTGGAGACTGTGAATGAGGTACTTCATTCAAAACGCATCGTTGGCGGAAATCACCGAATCCACGGGAGCCGGATGTAGTGACTTCTCGAAGTCATTGTGTCTTTAATCGGCAACACAGGACGACTGGTTTGCGTGCTGCGATTGGCTTTTACTAAACCCCTTTTCTTCATGGAACGACTGAGGTGGAACGGAGTCCCATAAGGAATACGTTCACGTCGACAGCGGAACCGCTGTAATGTGTACAATACCATTTTTTGTGAGGTGGCGGTAGTTTGGGGAAGTCGTGTTGGGGTCTGCCCTATCTTGGCTTGGGCCGCAAGTTGCAGGGACATTGGCTTCTGTCGAGCTCCAGGTTGTCAAAAACAGGTTGTTGTTCCAGATTGTCATAATCATCCATAATTGTAACGCTACAAGATCGATCAATGGTTCCGGTTGTTTCTTGACGAGCTGTCGCAATTTTTGAAAGTACGTAAGCCTAAAGATTATTAGTGGACAGCCGAGAAACGTGCGAGGTAACTGCTATAAGTATCACCCTATTATTCTGCTGCAGAATACGGAAGCTTACCGCTATTACACTTTCCTGAGAGATCCTCAGTCTTCAGACTTCCGCGACAACCGCAAACCTATTTTTGATCGCTCTCCACTAACATTCGTCCTAAGGGCTTAACCATTCAGCGATTAAGAGATCATGGTACGTGTTTGAAACAGAAGCCCAAGGTTCTCGGATCCATTCGGTTTTCCTAGCTCGTTGTCAGCGGGCGCTTGTTGATCTGAAAGACACTTATTGAAAACAAGGCGAACAATCGCTCTTGGGAATTACGGCGGATACCAGGAAGAGTGTAAGATTACTCACAAAACTAATTTTGAGGTGAGTGAGAACCACTCGAATCTCCAAAACGACTAATAGAAGCGCTGCTTACGGCCTCAGAATGGAGGTTATTCCAATGGTTAATAGCCCTGTAAAAAGGAACTGCTGTCTGAGGAAGGTCTGAGGAAGAAGTCTGAAGGGCTTCCTGTCATCACTTCGAAGGCCGTCGTGCCACGCTATGGTGGAAAATGTTTCACGCAACTCACTCTAAAGAAGTGCATGTGAATTAGACCAACACAGAGTCGTTGGAATTCAAATTTGTATAAATGTTGTGCGTTCATGCGTCCTTTACAAGGTCACAACATTCACCTATCATCTGATGGGCTACTAACGTTTGCGTGATATATCGCGACTATGATTGGTTTAATTCTAACTTGCCGACTGACATACTGTCCTTTGTGTACGCCTACTGGCAGATTGCATACATACTAGTTCACGCTCATTACTCCTGCCCTGTGTTCTGAGTTACGATACAACATATGGCGTTGCCCGCAATGTTCATTTTGACGAATGCACCTGCAACATTTTGAGAGGATCCAGCAGTAGTTCCAACGCCGGATTCGTGAATTACGTGGAAAACGACATTTGCGGATTACTCAGATTTACTCAATATGCTAGATCCATCGCTGGGCTTGATAGATTCAACTATACTAAAACTTCTCCTCAATCATCTGGGCAATAAAGGGTAGAGAGAGTTTGACATCCATTCCCTGCGCCATTGAAACACCTTGAAGGAGGCTTCAAATACCACTGAAAAAATATTCCGGGCCGTTACCAACGTGTACATCTCCAGGTTTGTCTTTTTACGCATCAATCAGCAAGTTGAAGAACCAACGGAAGGATCCATTTCTCGAATTATAAGAACCACCAGACCGTTTGAGTACTGCAAAACACCTACTAAGGAATTTAAAGATTGCATGCTCATACAACAGTTCATCTTTGGGGTACGGAATGATAAATCCGTGAATCACTTTGACTGATGACGCGTCCGAATTATCTTGAGAGAAGGCCTGGGAAATGGCCCGTATCACAGAGCAAGTTCGATCACAATATGAGTTGGTCCCAAAGTCGCCACAGCCGGTTTCAGTCATCAAAAGTTTGAAGCCGTCAGCTAACTTTCAACCTCTTGGCAAATGTTTCCGGTGTGGATCAGCAGCGATTGATACACGGGTTGAGGCGGCAGTCCAAGGTTCTCGGATCAAGTCGGTTTTCCTTGCTCAGCGTCAGCGGGCGTCTGCCAATCTGGAAAGCGATCATTGAAAACAGGGTGTAGCACCGCTCTTGGGGATTACAGTGAATACCAAGAACAACGTAAGATTACTCGCATAATGCAATTTTAGGTAAATGAGGATCAAGCAAAGCGTTAAACGGATCCCTAGAAGCACTGCTGATGACCTCAGATGGAAGGCTGTTCCAATTGTTAATAACCATGTGAGAGAAGAACTGCTGTCTGGGAAAAGTCCCAGGATGAAGCTTGGAAAGCTTCTCCTTATATCCTCGCCAGTCGTCACCATTCGCTACAGTGAGGAACTGTTCTACAAGACCTACTCTAAAGAAGAAGTGTGTGAGTATCAAATCACTGCGAAGTCTTCAAAATTCAAGTGGATAAAGGTCAAGAGTTTCAAGTTGAGACTCGTAAGTAACATTACTCAGGCTCACTCTCACCTTGGTAGCCGCGCGCTGGACACACACAACAGCAAATATGTCTTCCTTCAGGCCGGTTTACACGACCTGATTGGCATACTCGAGGAGCGGTCTTATGTAAATCCCGTGAAACGTTTGAAAAAATTTCTTGTCCATGAGAGGGAAGGTGCGCCTAATCAGTATAAGAGCGGCAAATTCCTTCTTTGCCGCCATCTCATGGTGATACGTGAAGAACATGTTAGACGACAACCAGATGCCCAGATCTTTTATCAGATTGATTCTCATGATATCTACTGTGCTAGATGCGCAATGAATCATGAAAGCATTGCCAGAATCTCCACCGAGTGACATGTGAGCACATTTATTGTCATTTAGTGGGAGAGTCCAATCGTCCGACCAGCACTTGGTCACGTCAAGATCGATTTGTAGTGCACTGGGATCAGTGGCATGCCAGATTTTCAGGTCGTCTGTGTATGAGAGGACGTTGCTGGAGATATTGTTCTGAAGGTCGTTGATGTAAATCAGGAATAACAAGGGACCTAGCACTGACCAGTCATCTGCGCAGCGGTTCCCTGCCTTTCGTCGAACCTGCAACTCATACAGATGTGAGTGAGGGACGAAGAAGCTAGCTGTTTGTACTGGTGTTCGTTAAGACCAGTGCACTTAAAGCGATACCAATTCTGACACTGGTGGCGCTGCATGCCGTTTTGTACGGAGATTTTACATCCATACCGGCCGCAGGTGCTTGTTCCTACAGACTGTGTCTGCTGAGTCCCAGCAATGCTAGATCTGACAAGGGTCATTGTTAAAAAGGATGAGTAATGTGCAGGGAGGTTGAAAATTAGTACGGATACTATAGAAAACGAATATTATAATAAGCAATGAGTTGTGCTATTTGACAAAGAATAGCAATGATCGTATGTAATTTTTGATGCGCTGGGCACCAAGATAGCAAAAATATGAATGGGCGATGACAGAGAAGAAATTTTAACCAAATTTCGAGTTAAACGAGCAAACATTGTGCACATCAAGGAAATAATCTGGAGTGCCTGGCAAGAACTGCTAAATGTTCGAGTTGTTCTAAGATTGGTCATTTTGCAAAAGTCTCCCGTACGCGCTCGGTAAATGCACCGGAGAGAGTTGCTGTTACAGTCCCAGAAGAACTTCCTACCGCGGAAACAATTTATGTCTCACATTCAGACGGATATATACTGTTGATTCCACGTCTGATGGAGAACCAAGATTACCACGTTCAGATTTTCGAACTATTCATTCTCTACCTTTGGGCTCAGGACTGCCCCTTAGAGTGAAAATAGATTCTGCATCTCCAATCACTATAATCTCATATTTTTGATCGTTAGTTTAAACATCTACATGCGAACCCAACGGTTAATGATCTTGACGGCTTCTCCAATGCACCCATAGAAACGAAGGGATTTATATTACTCCAACTGTGCGTTGAAATTTTCCCACCTGCTTCTGTGGCTCTGTATATATGTAACACAAACAGAAAACCATTGTTGGGTCGGAACGCAATGGTTGCATTAAACCTGCCGCTACTAATCTGATGCTTCAAAATGATCTAATTGAGCCAGTAACATGCTCGGCTTGGGTATATCCATCAGTTGCGGTTTTCAAAAAAGACGGCAGTGTTCAGTTGTGCACAGGCTGTTGAGCACTTATGAACAAATTGTAGTTGAAAAATTCATTTTGCCTAACCAAGATGAACTGTTGACTAAACTCGCCGGGGCAAAATTCTTCTCAAAATTGGACACCAAATGTGCTTACTTTCATATGCCGCCTACGGCCGATCGCAGATCTCTCACTGCTTTTCTCACCACAGAAGGTCTATCCCAGTACAGAGTTTTAACAGTGAGTTTGAGTTCGACTCCACCAGCTTGGCGAAGATTCATGAATCAGTCTTTATCTTCACGCTGGGGTTCTGTTGAGTACATGGATGACGTGTGTATTCGGCAAATCTGAAGAAGCACATGATTCTAATCGTCATTCTGTGCTAAATCGTTTCAATCAGTTGAACTTACGTTTGAACACAAACAAGTGTGTATTCTGCGTAACTGGAATATTATTCCTCAGTAATATTACATCTTATGAAGGATATTGCTTCAACGTGGAAAATACTGAGGCTATTGCACATGCTCCGGGACCTAAGAATCGGCTTCAGCTCAAACGTTACCTTGGACTCTGCTCATGCTACTTAGGCCATCTTCCGGATTTCGCCACCGTGGTCGAGCCACTGCGATTACTTCCGAGATCCAATATTCCCAGTGAGTGGTCCGACACCCAGAGAGAAGCTTTTTTATGCGTGAAGCAGATGACTGTTTTCGTTCCCGCTGTCAGTCTCTTTGCTGAATCTTGTGGTATGTCCGTTTCAAGAGGCGCCTCCGATGTTGGTCCAGCAGCCGTTCTGTCTCACATGCAACATGGACAGGAAAGGATTATCGCATACATCATCACAAACACCTTCTGGTACGGAAATAGATATTCAGCCAGCAAAATAGAAGATTCAGTCTGTGTCGGGGCCTGTGAGAAGCGGCATATGGACATTCTCGGTAGATACTTCACATTGAGAACTGATCATGCAGCGATGACGACACTTCTCAGTCAGGGGACTACAGGCCACAGACCATAACGGAGCGATTGGTGGTATGCCATAATATTTACTTACGATTCCGGAATTAAACATAGATGTGGTTCAGACAACTAAGTAGCTGGTGCACTTTCCCGCCAACCTTTACTCAAACAAACGGATACAAACAATATGAACGAAATCGAATTTGTGGCTGCTGTTTAAGTAGCTGCTTGCGTGAGCGTTTGATGATTGTTGTGTGTTAATAGAACGATGATGGCCACGTTCCCTGCCCTGTTTCTTCCCTTCTCGTCGGTTTGCCCCCTTACTTTGGAATTCTTTATATCGATTGCGAGCCTTTCTTGCAATCTGACACTACAGCGCGCGTGACAAATCATTTCTCCCGTGAATGTTGATCTTTTGTACTATTAAATCCTGGTACGGTTTGCTTGTAGTAACTTGTTTCCGCGTAGTTTTTCTTCCTTACTTTCCCTGGCTGGACCTTTGTTTATATGTACCCTGGTTTCATTTTCGCCTGACCGCCACGCTATTAGCTGGCTGTTGCACTTGATCATATTTACGAGAACCATTGATTTCGGAAAGTGTATAGTTGGCAGATTCAATATCGAGGTTTGTTGTCGTCTTCCACTATTTGGTTTATCATATTGCTTTTTAAAATTAGCACCTTATTAATAAGAATCTCGCTAACACGACTGTCTTCCCTTTCGAATCCGGATCGGTTGCTCGACGGGCTGAGAATTTATAGACGCTCGTTACTTACAGACGCGACTATCGTGAATCCAACATATCGATAGATGTTGTGAGAAGGCTAGCGTTGTTCAAACAACCACTAGACGTCCAGGACTAACAGCTGCCACTGATGATTTAATCATTCATGCGGTAACCGGAGGGTGATAGCGACAACACACGCAAACAGACAATGTACTCCAAAAATTGAAGCGATGCGTTTCAATCGGCTGGCCTAGTGTCAACTATATCACTGACGCGCTAAAATGCTATTACTTCTTGCTAGAGAAGCTTTCTGTGATAGACGACTGCATCACGCGTGGATCATGGCTTGTCCCATCATCTAGTATAAAACGTGAGATTATACTGTGTTCCTGAGAGATATCCTGGAATCACGCGGACTATTCGTCGTGATAGCGAAGGGTATTGGTGGCGACGAATGTTTTTTTCAACCGAAACTCCCGTCAATGGTCGCGCCCCTTGTCAACGTGCTGATAACTCAATCAATCTGGATTGGAACACGTTTTTTCTTACCTCCAATCCTAGTATTGCAACCGAGGCATTTAATGAACACTTCAGGTCTTTCATGAACATCTTAGCCCCACAAAAGTCAAAACACCGTAATATGTACCGTAATGGCATACGTCTCACTCTAAAGGAGCTAGGCAAGCTTAAAATTCTTAAATCACGGTATCAGAAAACATGTGACTTCTCTCATCATGCAAATGCATGAAATGTTCCATTCAACTGGATATAGAACCAAAATGCTCCAAATAAGTGAAGAAGAACGTGCGCTTAACAGCACAGATAAGAACTCGCAGTTGATGCATTTGGTGAGACGCAGGAATAATGGGAGAGACCCTACCATCTCAGTAATGACACAGCAGGACAAAACCACTGTAGATGATCATCTAACAATCTGTTAGGTTTGTACTTCATATTTTGCTACTTACTCCACCACTGAAGGACACATACTGCCCCCACCTCTTCCTGTAAGTAAAAGTACCTTCATAAGCCATAACCCTGTTAATGCAGGGCTCATACGCTCCCAGTTAGCTATTATCAAACCTTCTCACTTACTTGGTCCTGATGGCATTCACCCTGTTGCTCCAAAATACGCAGGGGAAGACATCCCTCTACTTCTGCTAAGTATTTATACACTTTCTCTAACATCAGGTTCCTTCCCTCTTCAGTGGAAAACTTTCCACTTAAGCCCCGCTATGAAAGTGGCTCGCGACATGAAGTCAGCAAGTATCGTCCCAGTAACCATATTTGAATTTGTTCTAGGGTATGTAAAAGGATAATAAAATGCCACATGGTCGAATTCTTGTTATCACGAAACCTTATCAACCACTCCCAGCATGCGCTTCCCAACAAGCGTTCTAGCACCACATGCCAGCTAGAATTTCTTGACCATGTGACAGAATCTACTGACGCCGGTGAGGCGATTATCATTATACTGTTGTACATGGCGAAGGCTTCCGATCGTGTGCCTCATGAGTGTCTTACACTCAACATAGCATCCTTTGGTATACGTGATCCACCGCTTAGCTGGTTTTCGTCATACCTTACGAGCCGCACACAAACAGTGAAAATAAGAGACAATAGCTGAACGCCCAGACCAGCCACTACGGGAGCGATACAAGGAAGTGTTCTGGGACCGTTACTCTTTCTCATATATATAAACGATATATGTCAACTTATCAAGCATAGCAAACTATTCCTATTCGCTGATGATATGAAACTTGTTTACAGCTTCCCTCCTGGCAATCTTAATCCATGTTTGGAAAATATACGGAAGGACCTCATGCCATTAGAGATTTGGTGTCAAACTTGGCTGACGAAATTTTCAGCCAATAAATCCACTACCGTTGTGCATGTTTGTCACGTACCAGATGGCTTTATAAAGCTGGACGGTCACAGCATATCAACCGCCAACTCAGTACGTGACCTGTGTTTGCGCTACTCAAATTCATTCAACTTCGCAGAACACATATCTTTCCTAGTCGCTAAAACCAGACGGACGATAGGTTACATCAAACACTCATTCTTCCTACCTGCTGCACGGTTACACCTTTATAAACTATGTGTACAACCCCCTTTTGGGTGCTGCACGTTCATATATGGCCACGTGCGCAAGTCAGATAGGATAACTCTGGAAAGCCTCCAACGTGCATTCACCAAAAGCTTATTGGGATATCCATCTTCTCTGAGCTACAGAGAACGCTGCCGGACGCTTGCACTTGATCCTCTATGGTTACGGCGACTCAAGCTCAACCTTTCACTAATGTATACTTTTGTCCATGGCAAAAAATTCACCGTCAGCTTCGTGACTAGCTTACAACACAGGCCGAAGTGTAACCTCAGAAACAAGGACTTCAAATTGGCATCTTTTAAATCCCGGAAAATACTGCGTTCAAACGTTTTCCTAGTAAAATATTCCTACATTTGAAACAAACTCCCGTATGCAATTAGGTTACGTAAGGATATATAAAATATATTTCTCAACGCATATGTGATAATCACGCTTGGTTACGCGCGATCACTGTGGATATTTGCAAACCATACAAAAACGAATAATTAAACAGTAGCACAAACGGGAAGTTTCTTGCAAGAATTACGTGGTCAAAGAGAAAACGACTGTAGTTTATGGAACTTTCACGCACGCGACGGAGAAATAGATAGTTCGCTCAGTTCACCGATTCAGTCTCAAAAAATGGGATGTTACACTAATTCACTGTTTACAAGGTTGTGGGATGAGCGATTTTTCAAATATTCCAAGGTCACTCCGGGAGGATGTCCAAACGCACCTTCGGAAGTTTTTGCTGTTAGGGGATAAAATTGGAGTCCGGAAATTGTCAGGATAGATCGGCTTTGGCGAGGCATGGTGGAAAATCCCAGAATCAAGCAAACGAATGAGCAGATTCCAACGTATCATTTCGTCAATTGCTCGTAAACGTTACAAAGTTGAACATCTCGTGAACCGTTCAGCTTAGACGAAGTTCCGTGCGTCCATCCGTCGCAGAAACATTTCCTCGCTCAATGGATAATATGGGAATCGGGAGGGAGAATGTAATCCCACACGTAAGATGAGAAAATGTGGGGTTATAACACTCACTATGACAGGCAATATGTATGGGGAATTTTTGACAAAGAACTCGTTCGAAATTATTATTTTTGCTATGATTATTGGAATATATAACCTTATCTACTGTTTGTTGTGGTATTTTACTATGCACTCGAGATTTATTCGGGTAAATGGGGAATTGAGTCGACGGTTTGGAGGGCCGCATGAAATGTGCGTGACAACTAAAGCTCACATGACATCGTTCTGTTGGACTTATTATTAAGCGCCGAGTTCACATTTCATAGCAATTTGGGCGTTGCATATACGTGAGTAAACACGTCATTAAAATAATTTTGGGTGTCACAGGCTAAGTGCTAGATGATCTTGTGAGTAAGCCATATAACAAACCGTTTCAAGCAGGCTGTTCTCGACAGGTGTTAGACAGCAGATTGGTTGTCTACGTATTACGCATCTGACGGCTAAATATTTTTCGGACCACACTCAGAAAGGTCGTCAGGTGATACAGAGAGTTTGAAGATGGACATCGTGTTTGTTAACGTAAGATAGCTGTCCAAACCCTTTTTAAGACGCTGAATGTTGTTACTGGCTCTGACCTCACTTGGAAGTTTATTCCAAATGTTGGAATACTTTACAAGGAAGAAGTTTGCACGTATATTCTCCCGGGATATCGGGGTTGGCAAGGTGGAATCCTTATTTCTTAGACTATATGGAGGGCTTTGTTGTAAGTGGACGGTGATCGCTGTTGTAATCGCATCCGAATGTATGAGTTTATACAGCAGCGTCAAGTTCAACTTCAGTCTACGCAGCCAAAGTGGATCGATGCCAAGTTTTTCACAACGTTGTCTATAGGTGAGCGAAGGGGAATATCCTGATAAGCTTTTGGCAAACGATCGTTGAAGGTTTTCTGACTTAGAAACTTCCTCAACAATGACGAACGCCGTGTCCAATTTCAAGCTCTACTTGTCTGAGTTCGTTATCTTTGGAAACGGACCTAATGACGTCTGACAAAAAAACCCCTGTTTTGCGTGATGTTAAGTCACACACCTCTTGAACCGACAAAAACTACCGCTTTCAGGATAGATGTTTTACTTTTAGACTTGCCAGCGAACAAGAAAACATGTCTACAGTCAACACGTATAGGTGTCAATTTACATGCCCGTTAGTAACAACCCAAACATCCTGGTACACCCTCAACCCATAATTATTGATAGCTTAGGTGTCCGAGTTGTAAACCACCATGCAAATGCTGGAAATGCTAAAATCGTTCAAAAAATCAACCTGTTCGTCTCATGACTGCATAATAACCGCGAGTCGCAACTCTTTCTTTTTCTCCCCTGATAGACTACTCGGCAACCTCTCGGTATTGTCAAACATTCTTCTCATTCTATATGCCGTCCGTACAAAGATAACTGACATCTAAATTCGACAATAATCGTATAACAGAAATAGCTTACAATCGATCTCCTTTCGCGTTATTCAATAGCAGGTGTTCGCATGAGGTATATATGTTATCAGTCAACGCAATGCTATTAACGTCACATAGAAGATTATGCCAGAATATCACTTGTTTCATTGTTCGTCATAGCTTACATAGTCAGTTTCGCGTTAGCCCGTTTATCACATGATTCCGCTCTACATTCTTGAACTTACTGATATATCCCGCGCGAGAAACCATCACACCCCGCCCGGACACTCGAATTTCCGCAATGGTTTGGCATATCGCGAGCTCCTTGAAATCCTTAGGAAGTTGAGCGAAGAATGACGTCCGGTCGAGAGTTCCATGCGTTCCCCGAGAAGATATATGCGTCCCCACCTCGTCCACATCATGAAAAAATTTCTGCACATTTTTTTGGGATTATCCACATGGAATAATGGTCAACTTCTTTGCCAATATACCTTCTCCATCCTCCAACTACTGTTTTTTTGGCACGATCTTGAACATCAGGCCAGCGATCACCTTGTGGAGTGCAAATTGATGTAACAAATCAATTATTTTATCGAGTTGTGCAGACCCATGAACTATCTTCTCAGAACTATGAAGCTCGAAGTTTCCTGCCCAAACTTGAATTTTCTCTTCATATAATGTCTGCTTTTGTCTGTTTTGTTGCTTTACTCACATAGCCGACTCGTTGTACAATTTTCAAATGTGGTGTTCAAATATGTATATGCTCAAAAATCAGTATGTTGATCACGCTCTCCTGAGTGTTTTTCTCACAAATTCGTCGAGAAATATACCATTATTACAAACCTATGGCTGGCCCCGTGCAGTCAGTGGGATATCCTATGCGCCCGTAGGCAAAGCTTGATATCGAGACCATGGGACCATTCGAAACAGCTCCTTGGAGTAAACGTAACATACTGATCGAAAATTGCTACTACAGCAAATGGCCTGAGGCATACATTTGTGGGGATGCCACGTCATTCACAGTAATTCATCGGATGAAACACCTTATTGCCCGCTTCAGGATTCCTGGAGGGATTGCCACCGATAATGGATCTCAGTTTGTCAGTTATTAATCTGAAGATTTTCGCATCGGCGGGAAACAAAACATTCGCACACTGTTACCTCACAATCCCTCCAGTAATTATCAGTCGCATGTTGGAGGAGTGTATACAAGCATTACTGGTACAGGGGAAAAAGTGTGACTATTCTGTGCTTCGAGCGTTATTCACTTATCGCACCAGCCACCATAGAGCGACCGGAAAAACGCCTGTTGAACTTGTTTTCGGGAGAGTTCTACGTACGAAACTCAACGCGGCTCACCAAACTGCAAATAAAGACAGAATTACCTAGCTGTTTCGGAGGGAGACTAACCAAAAGATCCATGTCAAGTCAACAAAAACTGGCACCTGGAAAATCTGTCCGTTTGAAGAATCAGTCGCACAACAAAGAGCAAACAAATTTTCATCCCCGATATCCACAAAGCGTACTCTCGGGCCCGGTAAACACGAGTTGGATAATAACGATTATCCACTGGACGATTAACGCGCGGAGTCAGTTTGCCTTCACGTACGAAGCAACATTTTACAAACCCCTCAAATCCTTGTCGCTCACCACGGACTCCGAAATCGGTCGACCGTTTTATCTACACTTAATTCGACGCTGGCTGAGAGGGAGTGATGTGTGTGTTTGTACGTCCTTTACGGGGCTAGAACATTTACCTCTCATCTGATTGGCTACTAACGCTCGCGACTACAATTGGTTTAACTCCAACTCGTTCATTTATTTAATGTCCTTTGTGTACGCCTACTGGGCAGACTGTATACATACCAGTTTACGCTCATTAACCCTGCCTTGCGTTCTGAGTTACGACACAGCGGTAAATCAAGAATTCTAAGTCGTGACTCGGATGTGACACTTCTCAGACCCGCGACTATCTTGGTAGCCGAGTGTTGGGTACACTGAATAGCCAGTATGTCTTCCTCCAGGCTGGTGTACACGACCTGCTAAGCACATCCGAAGAGGGGTCTCATATAAATGCCCTATGGCGTCTGGAAATTTTACTTTATTATGCCGGTGAAAGTGCGCCTAATAATCTTGAGAGTGGCAAATGCCTTCATTACTGCCATCTCTTAGTGATGCACTAAGATCCTTTTTAGGTCGATTATCATGATATCTACCGTGCTGAACGCATGATGAACCAAGAAATCACTGCCGGAATCTCCACCGAGTGACGTGTGAGCACACTCATTGTCATTTAGTGCGAGGCTCTAGTCGACGGACTAGCGCTTAATCGCACCAAGACCAATCCTTAGTGCACTGGGATCGGTGACATTTCATATTTGTAGGTCGCCGGTGTAAAGAACAATGTTGCTGAAATTGTATCCGGAAGGTTGCTGATGTGAATGAGGAATAACAGAGGACCTAGCACTGATCCTTGGGAAGCTCCCACAGAAATGAAAGGAAGAATGAAATGAATGCGGTTTTTACTTTGAAAGTTCTTTTTATCAAGAAAGAAGTCTATCCAGGGAAGAACTTCTCCTTGAGTACATTAGGCTCCCAGTTTGTGTTGCAGAGGGTCGTTTGGTAGGCAGTCAAAAGCATGACGAAATCAAATCAAATCTGAGATGAGGCCATTGTCTTTGACCTCCCTCGAGCAATCCATGAGAAAAAGCATGTTTGTTGTGCATGACCGGTTAGAGAGGAGACCATGGTGGGTGAAAGAAAAAAGATGAATTCATAAGGAGTCATTGCGGAGATCACTCTTTACTAGGTGCTCCATTACCTCGTACGAAATGTTAGTAAGGCTGGTTGGCCGATAGCCATCTTGAGATTGCCGACCGCCCGCCTTAAGTATGTGTGTGATCGCTTTCTCTCTCCAAGCAGTGGAGAGAATACCATTTTGGAGTGTCTGCGTAAACAACCTATGGAGAAGTTCTTCCAGCCTAACAGCTGCTTCTTTGAGTACTGTTGGATGAGTATCATCAGGACCCATTGCACTGTGCGAATTGACCTTGATTGAATGTTCTCCAACACTTCTCACTTGGAATTCGGTGGCAGCGAATGGCTATCGGAAGTTCTACAGCGGCAGGTCAGGATGCCAGTTTGGTTGCACTAGGTTGTAGATCGCCGAGCAGTAAACCCTGATCAACTCGGCCGCTACTAGGGAATCGGGCAGTCGAGCAGTCGGGAAGAGTGAGTTGGAGGTTTAGTCTCTCTTGATCGTTAAATATGTTTAAAAAATGGGTTCTATTTATCGCGGGCTCTGAGAAGAACCTTTATTTGCGAGGGTTTGGTATTGAGAATAAAGACATATAGGCGAACATACGTTTGCGATAATCCATCTTCAGGCCAGTGCAATCATGTAAGGAGTTAGTATAGTTAGATGGAGATATCGAACAGACATACTGCAGAGAAACGAGGTTACTGACCATTAAATTGGTGATGGCTTTATTGGTCGGTTACGTCACGCTTGTTCATTGGTTTGACCGCGCCGGTTGGCCATCGATCTGATGGATTTTTGGCCACGGTAGGTGCAGTGTCTGAACAAGCCGTTTTTATGATGATTTAATATCGGATCAATCAGCCTGATTCCGATAGCC